>MU260583.1:62500-67500 GCA_020310875.1 Ceratopteris richardii
TAGAATTCGTAGTTCTGTATGAGAGATAGCTCATCTTGTAGCTAGACGTCTCTACTTTAAGTTGATCACAGTTTCCGGTGGAATGGATATGTACACACAGTACAAAGTCTAACCGAAAAGTGCCGCTTCAGAACTGTGAAGTTTTCCTTAAGAAGTTCATTTAGTGAAGGAAGTTCACGTATCACTTCCTTACTTCACATAACTCAGTGAAGTAATCACGAGCAGAATCAAAGTTCATGCCGGTGATATTCCGGTACAATTTCGGTGACGACCAGTGACAGTCCGGTGAAGTTCCGGTGGAATTCAAGTCGCAGTTTAACACAGTTAAGCGACAGTAATCCTGCTAAGCTACTGTTGATTACAGAGGTGTTCTATATCACTTTAGCTTAGCTCTCTATTTGGTGGCGCGGCAATTTCCGCAGGCCTGACAAGGTTCAAGCCTTGCCGTGACGACCATCATTAGCGAGATCAGAAAGAAAGATAATTGCCAACAAGTGGTATCAGAGCGAAAGAAGGATACCACACATCCGCAACAAGTGGTATCAGAGCAGGTTAGCTCCACTAGCGGCATCAGAGCCAAAAGACTCTCAAAGGCAACCTAAAGCAAGCAAGAAGATCATGGCAGATCATGTCCAAATTGATAAGCTGGACAGAGATAATTATCCCGCGTGGGTAATGCATATGGAAGCCTTACTTATGAGTAAGGATTTAATGATGTATGTGACCGGAGAAGAAAAGAAGCCGACCTTCGAAGATGATAGCCAACCGGAAAAGGAAGAGTTAGAAGCTTTGAAGCTGTGGCAGAAGAAAGATGCAACGGCAAGAGCCTACATTTACAACATTGTTTCAGATCATCTACTACCGCACATTAGAGGTCTGGAGAAAGCGGAAGACATATGGAGCGCATTGGAAGACCACTTCCAAAATACTACAAAAGCTAGAAAGGCTAGCTTATGGTCCGAGTTCACAACGTTCAAAAAGAAGCCGACTCAAATCATTAGTGACTACGTCACTAAAATGAAGGATCTAGCAGATAGTCTTGGATCCATAAAAGAAGATGTCAAAAATCATAGATTGATAGCACAACTGCTAACAGCGTTGAGAGGAGATGAAAGGTGGAAACCTTTCGTACTCTCAACTGAACTTTCTTTAAATCACTTTGTACCAGATTTAAATCAGTTGCTTGGTTTGATGCTCACATATGAGCAAGATCTGAAAGGAGGTGGAGATAAAGGACAAAGCTCTGCAATGTACATGAAGAAAAAGAAGAAAGACAAAGGTAAGCCAAAAGATGAAGAAGAGTCGAGCGCTCAGGCTTATTATGCTAGCGGTAAAGGCACCGGCAAAGCAAGAGGTTTTGGAAGAGGAAGAAGTAGTCAGAATACCAACAAGAAAGCTTGCTGGATTTGTGGACTAAGTAATCATCTGGCGCATGACTGTTGGCACAACCAACAGGGATCAAATCAAAATCAAAACAGTAATAACAGAGGCAGAAGCAGAAGATATCAAGGTAACTTCCAAAAGGGTAGACAGAATCAAAGAGGAGGCTATGGTAGAGGTGGAACAAGAAGTTGGGGACAGGGCCAATCCTTCAACACCACCTATAACAACTACGCAAATGACACACAGAATGAAAATCATACATCATTGATGATGAACTCAATCAGCACATCTGATAACGAGGATCTAAAGGTATTTTACATTGACTCTGGATGTTCTAATCACTTGTCAGGAAACATAGAACTGATGTCAGAACTGGAAAAAGGAAGTTCGAGTCACACTGTTCAAACAGGTGACAATACAAGACATCGCGTACATTCAATTGGAAAGGTGAAATGTAAGAGTGGAGCAGATTTGCTAACCAATGTTTTGTATGTTCCAACAATACCAAAAAATTTGATTAGTGTGGGACAGATAGTCGAGAAAGGTTTTCAAGTCAGATTTACAAACAAAGGAGTATTTGTAGAAGATCCTGAGAATGGATATAATCAGATCGTCTCTGGTAAGAAAGAAGGAAGACTCTTCACTTTAAGAGTACAAGGGAACATTGGCCAAGCGCTGCTCACACATGATGAAAAGGTGATTACAGAACTTGATCTCTGGCATAAGAGATTAGGTCATTTCAATGAAAAAGGAATCAAAGCTATGATAGCAAATCAGTCTATACTGGGATTACCAAACGTACAGAACCAGCATATGATCCACAAATGCGAAGCTTGTCAGATGGGAAAAGCCCACAGGTTACCTTTCCAGAAGAAAGGATTCAAACATGATGGTGTGCTAGAACTCATACATACAGATGTATGGGGACCGACAAAGGAAGGATCTATTAGCGGATCAAGGTATTATGTCCTTTTCATTGATGATGCAACAAGATGGATAACTCTTTATGTTTTGAAAGAGAAATCAGAAGTGTTTGGAGCTTTCAGACATTTTCAGGCATATGCTAAAAGACCCACAAGTCGAGAGCTTAAAAGAATGAGGTCTGATGGAGGGGGAGAATACTTCTCCCGAGAGTTCAATGATTACCTTTGGAATGCAGGTATCAAGAGAGAAATAACCTACAGGTATACACCACAACAAAACGGTGTAGCAGAAAGAAGGAACCGAACTCTAGTCGAGTTTGCACGAGCTATGCTGAAAGAAAAGAATTGTCCAGATTATCTTTGGGCTAAAGCCGTAAATACAGCTACATACTTGGTAAACAGATTACCATGTACATCGTTAGAAGGAATGACCCCTTATGAAGCCTGGTGGGGAAAGAAGCCAACACTTGATCATTGTAAAGTGTTTGGATAAGTCTCTTATGCCTATATACCATCTCAACTGAGACATAAGCTTGAACCAAAAGCAAAGAAATATGTGTTCATCGGATATGATGAAAAGCAGATGGGTTACAGGTTATGGAACCCTCTAACCAAACAATTTACTATTTCCAGAGATGTAACATTTGATGAACAGAAAAGCTGGTATGTAGATCAGAGTCATACAGCTGAAGAATTTGAAGAAGAGATAAAGAGAAAAGAGAAAGATAAATCAATCATACAGGTGGATAAAGATGAAGATTATATACAGGCAAGTACGTCCAGGACCGGATTAGGTATGAGAAATGAAGATGAAGAAGTGTATTCAGATACACATGAAGAGTTTGAACCAAGAAGGTCAAACAGGAATAGAAGACAACCGGAAAGGTACTCGTATGATACATCGTATATAACTTAGAAAGATTATGCATATATGGTCAAAGATGATGATGAACCTCAGAGCTATGATGAAGCTAAAGGCAAGAAGCAATGGGAAGAAGCAATGAAAGAAGAATTCAGCGCACTGGAAGAGAACAAGACATGGGAACTTGTTCCGAAACCAAATGGTAAGAAAGTAATCGGAAATAAATGGGTTTTCAAAGTTAAGAAACTTGCAGATGGAAGGATAGCCAGACATAAAGTGAGACTGGTTATCAAGGGCTATGCTCAGATGCATGGCATAGACTATGACGAGACGTTTAGTCCAGTGGCAAAGATGTCAACCATAAGGACAGTGATTGCTATAGTAGCATCAAAAGGATGGAAGCTAAGTCAACTAGATATAAAGAATGCATTTCTGAACGGATATATATCAGATGAAGTCTACATGGAACAACCGGAAGGGTTTGTAAGTTCCAGATACCCAAACTTTGTTTGCAGATTAAAGAAAGCACTTTACGGACTGAAGCAAGCTCCAAGAGCTTGGAACTACAGACTTGTGAAGTATCTCAATGAACTTGGATACCAAAGTTCGAAGGCAGATGCAAGTCTACTCATCAAAAGAACAGAAGAAGGAATGATCTACATTTGCATTTATGTAGATGACATAATAATTACAGGTACCTCAGATGCAGGAATCACAGAGGTGAAGAAACTGTTTGGAAAGGAATTAAAAATGAGTGAACTGGGAAAGTTATCATACTTTCTAGGTATGGAAATCACATATACAGATCATGGTGTATATGTTACGCAAAAAGGGTATCTCCTAAACTTACTGAAGAAGTTTAATATGGAGAATTGCAGAGAAGCTTCAACACCGCTTGAAGTAAATCATAAACTCACTAAATATGATGGAACAGAGTTCAAAGATATGAAGAAGTATCAGTCGTTAGTAGGAAGCTTAATTTACGCTACGCTAACAAGACCGGATCTCAGTTATCCAGTGGGAGTTCTTTCACAGTTTATGCATTGTCCGACATATCAACATTGGATTGCAGGACAAAGAGTTCTTAGATATATCAAAGGAACTATAAAGGAAGGATTATATTATCCATTTACATCAGATATAAAGCTGAGAGCATTCAGTGACTCAGACTGGGCAGGAAGTCAAGATGACATAAGATAAACGCACGGGTATATGATATACCTAGGAGATAAGCTAGTAAGCAGGTGTTCAAAGAAACAGCATACAGTAGCTTTATCGTCAATAGAAGCAAAATATAAAGGATTAGTAGAAACCGCGAAAGAAGTAATATGGATGCAGACCTTGCTCAAAAGCATGGGGATTGATCAAGGTATACCAATTATACATGGAGACAATATGAGCTCGTTGTATCTTGCAGCAAACCCAGTATTCATGCACGAACAAAGCACATAGAAATTCAGTATCATTTCCTGAGGGAAAAGGTAATGGAGAAGGAGATAGAAATAGTATACACTCCTACGAAAGATCAGATAGCAGATATCTTGACAAAAAGCTTGGATGGAACAAAGACAAGCAGATTTAAAGAAATGGTAGGAATAAAAGAAAGAAAGATATATGAAAGACCGGAAGAGCTCAAATTAAAGATTGAGGGGGAGCTGTTGAGGAATCACTCACTAATTTGACATACAAAAAAAAAGGAAGCGGAATCTTCAAAAATTAAAGCCCCAGTTGTACAGCGTGCGGAATCAGTCCGTTAACTAGAATCAAGAATTGTACGGGTAACAGAGCAATAAACCACGGTGTGCGCATAATGGGCGCATAATGCTCGCATA
>MU260583.1:92500-165000 GCA_020310875.1 Ceratopteris richardii
ATACATACATATACACACACACAAGCATATACATACACACATATGTGCATACACACATACACATACACATGCATATGCATACACACATACACAAATGCATATGCAAACACACATGCATATGCATATACATACATGCATATGCGTACACATATGCCTACTCACATGCATATGCATACACACATGCATATACATACACACATATGCGCATACGCACATACACATGCATATGCATACACACATACACAAATGCATATGCATATGCATACACATATGCATACTCACATGCATATGCATACACACATGCATATACATACACACATATGTGCATATACACATACACATGCATATGCATACACACATACACACATGCATATGCATACACACATGCATATGCATACACACATGCATATGCATACACACATGCATATGCATACACACATGCATATGCATACACACATGCATATGCATACACACATGCATATGCATACACACATGCATATGCATATACATACATGCATATGCATACACACATGCATATGCATACACACATGCGTATGCATACACACATGCATATACATACACATGCATATACATATGCATGCATATACATTCATACATACATACACACACAAATTGTATATACATACACACATGCATATGCATACATACATACATACACACATGCATATGCATACATACATACACATACGCATATGCATACATATATACATACACACATGCATATGCATACACACATGCATATACATACACACATATGTGCATACACACATACACATGCATATGCATACACACATACACAAATGCATATGCATACACACATGCATATGCATACACACATGCATATGCATACACACATGCATATGCATACACACATGCATATGCATATACATACATGCATATGCATATACATACATGCATATGCATATACATACATGCATATGCATGCACATATGCATATACATACATGCATATGCATACACATATGCATATGCATACACATATGCATATGCATACACATATGCATATGCATACACATATGCATATGCATACACATATGCATATGCATACACACATGCATATACATACACACATGCATATACATACACATGCATATACATACACATGCATATACATACACATGCATATACATACACATGCATATACATACACATGCATATACATACACATGCATATACATTTCCACATTGGATCAGATGGGATCTCCACGTACACCTTGGGGAGCACATGACCATGATGACTCGAAGATATATCACATACGTGATGGAGCTCCAGTCATGGATGTGGCCAGAAAGTCCATGCACATCGCATTCGACAGCTTTGCTCCATAGAGTTTGGACATTTTGTCATGTTAAAACGGAGTGAACAGGATAAGGATTCCAAAGATTATATCACACAATCGATATATGAAGAATATCGGCCAACACCTAGGCATCCTATTGTGAGCTCAAAATGGATTCAACATACAACACACGAGGTGATGTCTCATTGGTGGTTTGAGGCTCTTGATGCTTTTAGAGCAAGCTTACCGAAGCATGTATGGTTAGATGCTGAAGATTCAGAATCAATTTAGGATGAGCAACAACATACTCCTGATCGATATCATCAACAGTGAGATATGACGGCCACCAAATTGTGCTACCAAATTGTAAGTATCATTTTAATTATTGAATTTGTTTGTGTTAAGCACATCATGTATGTTCATCTAACATTTTTCATGTTTATTATAGGACTTGGCAATGGGTCATCCTCCGACGCGAACCGAAGAAGCTTATGGATATTGTCATGGACTGGCTGCACTGTTGCATGACTTAGAGGGACGTGGTGCGATCATTTCATGGGAGAATCTATGATGAGGTAAACTTATAGCTTGGTTTCATATTTTTAGTTGTTGTTTATAAATGTCATGTCAATTTGTCTCATTTTATGCATATGCTTTGTTGTAGGATTGTAGGTGTAAAAGTTTTGATCCCCTTGAGCATATGTATGGTAGTGCTTTGCCACAATTTTGTATTACGCTCCTATGTGGCAATGATGCACCATAATTTTGTATTCGGTTCCTATATGGAAGTGATTTGTCACATTTTGTATTTGGTTCCTATATGGAAGTGCTTTGTCACATTTTGTATTTGGTTCCTATATGGAAGTGTTTTGCCACACTCTTGTACATCCTTCATTTATGGAATATACAACTTCTTGTACATGATTCATGGTCCATTTTTGCTCATCTCTTTTGTGCCCGACAGTATTTTGCTATAATTAGAGTACATATCACATGTACTCGGTTTTCTTTGGGCAGAGTGTATTGTCTTTTGCTAAACAACATCATGGTAATGTTGTTGTAGCAAAAGACAACACACTCTGCCCAAAAGAAATTTTGTAGATATGGTTGCCGGTATGTGCATCGGTACTCCCAGCACGATCGCCGGTATAAGCATCGGTACTCCCAGCAGGGTCATAGGTATGGGTGCCGATATGAGCGTCAGTATTTCGGATGCTCATACCGAGGATTCTATCGATGCCCATACCGATGGCTATATCGGTAGTTTGGTTTCGACGCTCATACCGACCGCAACACTGATGTCACGGGCAAATTGCGCCCGTTTTGCTCGATAAAAGCCTTGGTATACCCTTGATATGTTGTAGTGAGAATTCGGTTTTTGTTAGACAAATGGTCGACGAGGGATTGCAAGTTAGGTTCAATGATGATGGTAGAAGAGTACAAAAATAATGGAAGGTTGGTCGCCAAAGGGAACAAAGTTGGCAGGTTGTTCACCTTGAATGTGAAAATTCATGAAGTGAATGCAACAATGTTTTTTTCAAAGGGTGCAAGTGTTATTATTGATATAGATATTTGGTAGAAGAAAATTGGACATGAAAATTTGCAGAGGCTAAAGTTCATGCAGTGAAAGCAGCTTGTCAATGGACTACTAAATTTCAAGGTTGCAGAGATGTAGAAGGTATGTGCAACATATCAATTTGGTAAATAGTCAAGGGCATCATCTTTGCATGGCAAGCATGTTACTGAGTATATGCTAGAAATAGTACACACAGATGTCTTGGCCTGTGCGAAGACCACATCTATGGGAGGATATAGGTTTTATGTCACTTTCATCAATGAACATACACGAAAAGTATGGGTATACTTTATGAAAAAAAAGATTGAAGTGTTTACTCACTTTCAAAATCTCAAGGCTGTGGTGGAAAAGTAGACATGGAAGTATATTCAGACATTAAGATGTAATGAAGGAGGTGAATACATGTCAAATGAGTTCAATCATTTTTTAAAAATTCATGGAATTCAAAGGTAGTATTCATTCAAGTATACACCACAATAGAATAATTTATGAATGCAAAAATAGACATATTGTAGAATAACAAGAGCCTTGATATCTAAGAAAAATATGCTTCATTGTTATTGGGCATAAGCTATGCATACTATTGTATACATCATGATAAGAACTTTGATTGTTGTTGTACACTAAGTTACACTTGAAGAGAAGTTTACAGGTAAAAATCCAAATTTATCACATATTAAAGTATTCAGTTTTATTGCATATGTACATGTTCTAGATGAGTTGAGGAAGAAGCTTGATCCAAAAGAAAAAAATGTATCTTTATTGGGAATTTGCATTACTAAAAAAAGTCTCTTACAATGCTCAAAACTCTAACAAGCTAACCCCAAAAATGAGCTCTCTAGCTCTTTTTACAGTTTTTTGATTAGCTTTGGCCCTGTCTAGACCTAATGTCTGGCCTAGTTAAAAATTAGGTTCCTAAGCTATTTTGGAGGCTTAAATGAGCTCTAAAAATGATGAAAATTGGTACATAAATACTTCTAATACTCCTCAGGCTCGATGGCTCCTCGACTTGAACAAAATGGAGTCTAATCTACCAAAAATGGTATTTACAAAGTTCAGTTAGTGATGAAAATCAGTATTAAAAGGGAGTTATCTTGGAAACATTGCATGACCTAATTGCCACTTTGCCTGCTTGGCTCTTCTCTTTGCTCTGATTCTTTATGTCGGCTCCCTTGTCTTGTGACGCCCTCACTGTTGCCAACACTAGCATACAAGTAAGTACTTCAACCTTATCTATTTCTTGCATATCTTTTACCTTAAAACACCTTATTTGTT
This sequence comes from Ceratopteris richardii, assembly GCA_020310875.1. Lineage (NCBI taxonomy): Eukaryota > Viridiplantae > Streptophyta > Polypodiopsida > Polypodiales > Pteridaceae > Ceratopteris > Ceratopteris richardii. The sequence goes on from MU260583.1 coordinate 96,673, forward strand.
CTTTTTAAGGCATAACATACAAGTTCTTGGGAACTTTCTCCCCTCCTTAAGAGTTTTTATCCTTGAAAACTGCTTGAGGATATATTGAAAATTATACTCTTTCAATAGAATTTGAAAGAGTTTATTTTCAATCCTTTATTGTTTCCCCTGGTTAAAAGAACTATTCAGAGCTTTTAACTTTCCTCCAAGCTTGTTGAACAAATATCCCAAAGTTTCAAGTTTGGATTACCCATAAATCGAATGTTCCATACCAGTCTACTCAAGTATTAATGTAAACTTAGATGTCCCATACCATTTGGCTTACACTTCCACTTTAGTAAAAGGTAAGTTTGGCTTGGATCTTTGGATCAAACCTTGTTTTGGTCTAATCAAGTAAGAGCTATTACTTCTTAGACTTGTAGATTTCATTTCCATTGCAAAGCATAACTATTGCTCATGTTACAATGAAATTATAACTATGCAAGTCTTAATTGCAACTTGATAAGGCTAATCTCAAAAAAATGACTTTTCAATTTTTCCTTGATTCAGTTTTACTCTACAAGATCCCTTTATGTTACTTGATGATAGAGCTAGTTTATATCTCAACTAGATATCATCTTTTTTGACATAATGAGTAATCTGAGAAAGAATAATTGACTTGCCAATCAAATCTCTATGTTGAAGTAAATGGTAATTCCATTTACTATATAGTCCTTTATTTTTAGGACATTAGAAAATGGTACACAAGGTTTATTACAACCCTTGAGTTTTACCTTCTCTTCATGCCTTGTATTTGCTTGGAAGAACAATGTAAAGATCCAAATAGTTCTTTAGTTCTTTCAAACAAAGAACTTTCTTGAACAAGAGAATTGACACTTCCATCTTCCAACACTATCTATATGTGTATATAGATATATTATAATGGTATATTTTCTTTTCCTAAAGCTTGCAAGTAGCCACTCAAGTTACCACCAATCTCTTGTGGTTAAGTAAGAGAAACATTTTGACCTATCACTTAAGTCCTTTGCCTTGCTGATCAGGCATGCCATGGGTTAATCATGGAATTTGATACTCCATAAGAGGGACTTTAAGCTTAATTTATCTTGTCAACGTACCATTTCTTGGTTTATAAGAGTCCAACTATATCAGAAGTGAATGGTAGTTTTACCTATGGCCAATTGGCTCGATTACCATTATTCCTATCATGGAACTTGTAACCATACTTAAGCTTGAATAAAGAAAATCTCCCTCTTAACCCTCAAACCCATGAGTATATTCCAAATGCATACTTAGTGTATGCTAAGAAATTTACACCTTTATTGGAAAAGGTGTTGCATGCATAAGGTTCAGAAGTTGAACCCCTCCTTCAAGCATGCAAAAGTTCCAATTTTGAACTTTGTTTATTCAAAGGATGGTGCAAAATTTTCATGCATCTTTCTTTCTGTGCATATGAGTTTCCATAATGCATACTTCATAGATCATTTCCATGAATATGCACAACCAATCTAAGAGGTTACAAGGTCGAAACTAAATTCCGGCCTCCTTTGATTAGACTAGATGTTCAAACCTAAGCTTTGTCTGGATGCTCGAACTCAAGTTGGAGCCTTTTCTATTCATAAATCTCAAATTTAATTTGGATCTAGTTCATCTTTTTCTATAGTATGTCTATAACTTCAAATTTAAACCTTCAAAATTCACTTGAAGATTGATCAAAAAGCGATTCAAAAGAGGCTAAAAAACTTTACTATAAAAGCATCAGACTTAAGTTTGATTATCTTTCTCTTTGAAAGCTCAAGATTAAGTCTTCGTCTCTCCTAATAAAATGTTTTTCCTTAAAAGCTTAGACTTGAATTTTAGCCTCATATCATCTATATTTTTCATTTAAAGCTTGACCTAAGCTTAAGCTTCTTATTCTTCTAACCTCTTGCAATCGTATGATGTTAATGGTTTGGACCCCCGTTCAAACTTTCTTTAATATCGGTACATGCTCTAACATAAATTCAAAGCTTTAAAAGTCAAAATATTAGAGGATCAAACTAAACTCTAAGTGGAAAAGATATTCTTACTTAAATTTGAGAAAGTTCCAATCATATGCTAAGAGAACTTAATTTCTAGCCTCTCATATGAAGACTAGAGACTTAAACTTATGATTGAGTTTATCTTGGTCATTTGTTAGGGGGTTGGAACTTAAGTTTGAGCCTCTCCCATGCCAACTAGGGTTTCAAGCCACTATGAGTCAAAAGCTAATGAAACCTCTAACTTAACTTCAATCCTATTCGTTTCTCACAATTGTAAGAGATTACAAGTTCCAACTTAAGTTTGCAGCTCTCCTTCCAAATTATTTCTTTTGAGAGATAGGAAATTAAGTTTAGCCCTCTTATTAATTTAGCCTCTCTCATCTATAAGATATTTAATGGTTTTAACTTTGTCATGAGCAAGGAAATAAGGAAGAGAGCTCACACACACACACACTCACAATCAAAGAGAAGCACACACTCAGATTGAGGCAAGGAAGAATGATCTTCTTTTTCTTCTTCTTCTTCTATTATATAAAAAGGAATGTACAAGAATGACCTTAAAAACAAGAATACAAGTACTGCATTATATAAAGACTAGCACACATGGAAAAACCTAATGTTTGCAAATGAGTGAACTGGCAAGAAACAAATGTGCCATCACTCTTGGTAGATAAATCTAATAAAGCTCAATGAAGTGTCCTTGATATATACCAGCATGACCACTATATATGTCAGAGAAATGAAAAAGTGATACGTGTCATCTTGGATCATCACATGTTGAGCTTGATATCTCAACACTCAAGCTCAACGCCATGTCCTATAATCCAAGCATCTTTCGAAACTTCTTCAGCTTGTCTACTACAAGTGCTTTAGTAAAAATATCAGCAACCTACTCATCTGCTCTCACATATACAAGATCAATATCACCTACTAATACCTTCTCTTTGATGAAGTGATAATGTACCTCGATATCCTTTGTTCTAGCATGCAAAACAAGGTTCCGTGCTAATTGTATGCTGCTAAGGTTATCATAATAGATGGTGATAGGCTTTTGCACTTCCACACCTAAATCTCTAAGTAGTATCTCTAACCATGATGCCACACACTTTTCTACTTTTTGATCAAGCTTCATCCTCAATTCATTTGGAACATGTACATATGCAATACAGCCAAAAACTTTCAGATGTGATAAGTTTGGCATTTTACCTATAAACTTCTCTTCATGTGTAACTTGATGTACAAAAGTAGTCGGAGTTCTATTCAAGATGTATATAGCAATATGAACAACTTCTGCCCAATAACAATGAGGCATATTCTTCTCAGCCATCGAGGCTCTTGCTATTTTTGCAAAATGTCTATTTTTGCATTCAGCAATGCCATTTTGTTGTGGTGTGTACCTGCATGAAAACTGACGCCGAATTCCATGATTTTTTAGAAAATTGATGAACTCATTTGACATGTATTCACCTCCTCCATCAGATCTTAATGTCTGAATATACTTCCCTGTCTACTTTTCCACCATAGCTTTAAAAGTTTGGAAGTGAATGAACACCTCACTCTTCTCCTTCATGAAATATATCCACACTTTTTGTGTATGGTCATCAATGAAAGTAACATAAAACTTGCAACTGCCCATAGATGTGGTATTTGCGGGACCCTAAACATATGTATGTACTATTTCTAGTATGTTCTCACCATCATGCTTGTCATGTGGAAATGATGCTCTTGACTATTTTCCAAATTGACATGTTGCACATACCTTGGCATCTCTTTAACCTTGAAATTTGGTAGTCCATGGACAATCTCCTTTGACTGCATCAATTTTAGCCTTTGCAAATTTGCATGTCCAATCCATTTGTGCCACATCTCTATATCAACAATTACTCCTGCACCTTTTGCAAACATGGCTGCATTCATTTCATGAATTTTCACATTTACGGTGAACATCCTACCCACATTGTTTCCTTTGGCAATCAATCTTCCATCTCATTTGTATTCTTCTACATATAACCTGATTTTTTATCCCTGGTCAACCATTTGTCCAATAGAAATCAAATTCTTTGTTATATTTGGAACATGCAGCACATCAGCAAGATGTTTTACCTTCCCATCCTCCATAGAAAATTCTATGTTTCCTGTATGCTCGATAGGGTGTGATGTGTTATCACATGTTTCAACATATCCAAGAATTACCAATTTTTGCAAAGTACTAAACCATTTTGCATGACTAGTCGTGATTTGAAGCACCTGAATCAACATGCTAGACATTACCATTCGATTTTGAAACACCAGTAGACATCGTATTCATCATGTGATGTTGAATCATGAACAACTTCTAAGAATCATCTACACGTGTGGATGCATAGTTGTTTTGTTGCCTTCTGTTATTTTGATTTTTCCACCTGTAATCACGTTCAAAGTGTCCAGGTTTACCACAATTCCAGCATCCTTTACTCTCATTACCTGAATCATTTCTTTGGAAGTTTTTGTGACCTCTTTGGCTCCCCTTGCCTCGAAACTATCCTCTTCCTCTTTCATGATTCGATTGTTGACATTGGTCTTGGTTACTCTTTCCTCTTCCTCTTTTGAAACCTCTACCTCTGCCTCTTCCTCTACCAGAGTAGGATACCTACTAAGAACTAGGCTTTCCTTGGGAGTTTGAATCCTCACCAAGATTCTTTTCTTCAATAATTAGCATGGATACCAAATTAGCAAAATTCAGAATATTTTCTCTGGTCTATATAGAAGTTCTGAACTGCTTATATGCAACTCCTAAACCATGAAGACACACTTCCACCTTATCATCATCATCTACATTCATGCCAATAGATGCAAGTGACTCACATATGCTTTTGATTTTCAGGGTGTAGTCACTTACTGACACGCTCTTCTTCTCCAATGTATGCAACTCGTTCTTGAGTTACAATTTCCGTGCCTTTGTGTTGGCCTCATACAATGTGACCAAATTGTTCCAAGCCTCTTTCAAAATCTTGGCATCCTGTATGTGCCCAATCATGCTATCTTGTATGCTAACAGATAGTCAATACATTACCTTTCATGCTCCTTGATTCCATTCCTCATATACACTTAATTGGTCCATAGTCCGATTCCTCTCCTGGTAACTGTGGAGCATTTTCATTCTCTCATTCAATGTACTTCTAGTAGCCTTTTCCCATCAGGAAATTTTTCATTCTAAATCTCCAAGCATGGAAGTTGTTCTTGTCCAGTTTATCACTCATAAGCTAACTCATTCCATCTGCATTTGATATTTTTATAGCAATTCATAACACTACAAAACACTACAAGCAGCACTTCTGCTTGAATACTGTTGCACTATGACGTGACAATTTGATCTAAAAAAAAAACACAATTTTCGTGTATCAATAGTACATGGAATTGCTTGAGATTATGGATCTGGAATATATGAGTGTTGCCAAAAAAGAGACAAGTTAGAGTTTTGCAAACTAACCTGGTTGTTCTATGGGCCCCACCTTACTCGCTTGAAACAGAGGTCAAGATGGCTCTGAAATGCTGATATGACAAAAACAAGTGACCCTAAAGGGATAATTCTCAAAAATATTTTGAGGTCTTCTACCTTCACGCCAATTTTTGTAGCAATCTAAGGTCGTTTGTGAATCACACTTTCTCCACGCTTTCTCATGTACTCTTCACCGTTGGCCTTCTCCACGAGCTCTCTACAACCACACTAGCTCTGATACCATGTCACAAGGAAGGAGATAAGGAAGAGAGCTCACACACACACACACTCTCTCACAATCAAAGAGAAGCACACACTCAGATTGAGGCAAGGAAGAATGATCTTCTTCTTCTTCTTCTATTACATAAAAAAGAATGTACAAGAATGACCTAAAAAACAAGAATACAACTACTGCAATATATAAAAACCAGTACATAAGAAAAAACCTAAGGGTCTACGAATGGGTGAGCTAGCAAGAAACAAATGTGCCATCACTCTTGGTAGATAAATCTAATAAAGTTCAATGAAGTGTCCCTGACATATACCAGCGTGACCACTATATATGTCAGAGAGACGAAAAAGTGATACGTGTCATCCTGGATCATCACATGTTGAGCTTGATATCTCAACAAACTTGAGTTTGAAACTTTTTCAATGGAGGTATAGACTTGAACTCACATTTGAAGCTCTCTCAATCAAAAGACTATAACCTCAAACTTAAATTCGAGCTTCTTTGACTCTCAGTTGAATAGAGACTCAAAATCAAGTTTGAGGTTGTTTAAATCATATTCTAAGAACTTGAGCCTCTTATAAAAGATTTATTGAAGATAAGAGGCTCGAAATCTCAACATTTCCTAAGAGGCTTGAACTTATAGTTGAGCATCTCATACTTAAATTTGATTTGGGTGTCTTTTAAACGTTGATTATATAAGATAAAAGCATCAAACTTAACTTTTGAGTATGTCTTGGGCATTTGGGCTGGAACCTATCAATTAGCAAGCAGTAGGCAAGTGTACAAGATTTCCATATGCATTACTTCTTGAGGGAACTTGATATTTTGCAAAATAGAAAAATAATTGAATGTTATTGAAAAATGTAACACATTTTTCTAAATAGTCCTCATGAAGAGCTTTGAATGTTCCTATTAAACATTCAACATGTTGCCACTCTTGAACATTGGAAGGAAAAATATCCATAATACAAAAATAGATATCTTGTAAAACAAAGAAAACTGAAAATGAATAGAGAGCATTGTCAAACTTCACTTATAGTATGATGGGAAATATAGATGATTGTTTAGCATTAGATACTTAGCATTGTAGAGCTTCTAAACTATTGCAAACTAGCCATGTCTTCTTAATTTGGATATGAGAATATGACCTTCCCAATGGTTTTTTGTATCATCTCTTTTAGCTTGCTTCACTTTATGGGCACCTCTACAGCTAGGAAGCATAGTCACCCAATCTTTTATTCTCACAGAAAGAGGTTTCCATAAGGAATCCTCTTTTCTATTGTAAATCTCACATGAGGCTATACGATTGGAAGGATGACGACAAGCAAAAGCCATTCGAATGTGAGCCCAAAAATATGTTGTATCTTCAAAAATCTTTTCTCTATGGGAAATGTAAAGATTTGCATTGTACAGTGTGCAAAAATATCCATTTTTTTCTAAAAATAAAAAATTCTACACTAAATACAAGAAATTCCATCACCTCACTGATGCTTTTAAATCATATCTACTAAAAATAATCCTTTCTTTGTAGGATTTAAAGAGACAAGAATGTTATATTTTTGTACACATGGAAAACCTCTATTTGTCGATTTCCTTAATCTATCATTAGCAAATGGCCCCCTTTCTGCCTTTTTTGCCCTAATGGGTTGCAGAAGATGGGGGTGTGGCATGATAGGTGGTGGGGAGGGAGGGAGGGAGAGAGAGACAGAGACAGAGAGAGAGAGAGAGGGGGGTTGGGGGTCTTCGGAGATGGGGATGAGGCATGATGGGTGGCAGGGGTAGAGGGGGATAGAGAGAGAGAGAGAGAGAGAGAGAGAGAGAGAGGAAATGGGGTCATGGGTTGCGGGAGATGGGGTCGAGCACGACAAGTGGTGAGGGGCGAGGGGGGGAGAGGGAGATCGAGATATATATATATATATATATATATATATATATATATATATATATATATATATATATATATATATATATATATATATATATATATATATAGAGAGAGAGAGAGAGAGAGAGAGAGAGAGAGAGAGAGACGTTGTGACTTTGATAGGTGGTAGGTTTTGTGGCTACTGCAACCTATGGCTTTTGTGACATGGAGAGAGAGAGAGAGAGAGATAAGAAGAAGAAGAAGAAGAAGAAGAAGAAGAAGAAGAAGAAGAAGAAGAGGAAGACGAAAAAGGCTATGGGCTCTAAGAGAGGCAAGGAGGCATGGCGGGAGGGCAAAGAGAGAGAGAGAGAGAGAGAGAGAGAGAGAGAGAGAGAGAGAGAGAGAAACCGAGAGAGAGAGGGGGAGAGAGAGAGAGAGCAGACAAAGGCAATCCACAATCTATACTAAGCTCCTCTTCATCCATCTCATAAGTTAAGATGACATCAGCCTCGAGATTGGTCACTTATAAAAGGTGTATCAAACCCTTGTAAGGACATCATTCTTCTTCTTGTATTTGTTAACATTATCAAATAACATTATCAAACTCAACATGCTTTCCACCATTGCTAAATTCTCGAAGATTTTGGCATGCCTAGTGTCTCCAATACATATGAGAGCCCAACTCTAGATCATTTACCATTTCCAAGGGCTATAAGATCCCATCCAACACCCTTTATTTTCCTTGTCCCGTTCATGGTAGTTCGTTTGTTACCTGGACACATTATTGTAGAAACCATATTATGATGATTATCTGATTCACTGCTGTATAGACCCCCACATTAAGTCTTTGCAGCGCCCTGGTGCAACTACTCTTTTATTTGCTTATTCAATAAAGAAAATGAATTGAAACATGCACTAAACTTTGGGATGTAGACTGAGAAAATTTCATCCAACTTGAATTAATTCAGGTAATTATTCACCTTGGAGATGTTTACGAGGGGCATATTTTCACCTCGCAAGTTCTCTAGTTGTAATGCTCCTTGTGGTAACACCTTTATCTCCCAGTATGGTCTTGTCCAATTAGGTGCCAATTTGGTTGAAACTAGTGGGATCTGATGCACTAGAACCAAACACCCTTCATATACTTTATTAGCCCTAAGATACCTATCATACAATATTTTGCGCTCTTCTTGTGTTGCTTGTAATTTTTGCATTGCTCCTTCCCTGTATTCTTTGAATGCAACCAATCTCCTAATGGGAGGTTCAATTCTAATGGTTCTAGATCTAATTTCTTTTCGGATAATAAATTCAAAGGGTGCCAATGCCTCTTTACCATATAATAAGAGAAACGGACTCTTGCCAATGGTTCCCCTTCTAATAGTATGGAAAGTCCATATTGCATTGATCAATGCTTGCGACCAAGGGCTTTGGTGGTCAAATGCTAATTTTCATAGCAGCGCAATCAATATTTTGTTGGAGCTTTCTACCTACCCATTTGCGCTTGGATAGTAAGCACATTATTTTTTGTGAAAGACGTTGTATTTGTCAAAGATAAATTGGAGCAAGTGATTTACAAAGTGTGTGCCCCTATCACTAGTAACTTCTAGTGGGCAACCGAATCTTGAGAAAATACGTTTGTACATAAACTTGGCCACCGTCAAAGCCATGCAATCCATAGTGGCCTTAGCTTCTATCCACTTAGTTACATAGCACGTCGCCATTAGAATATACTTCTTACCCCTAGGTTGACTAGTTGGATTGATTTGGCCGATTTCATCGATGAAATAAAGAAACCATTGTTTGAAAGGTAGCCATCCTACAAAAATGACTAATAGTTGAAAATTCAATCTCATTGGCCTAGGAGCACATCTCTAGCAAATGTTACATTCTTTAGCAAACTTATTGAATCTTTGATGATATGAGGCCACTACAATCCTTTATGGATGCTCTTGTGAGCCCAATCCTCTCCCTTGAGATGCCCTTCATTGTGTGCTGCTTTAAGTAAGAATTTTACCTCTTGTGGATAAACACACTTTCTCAAGATACTATCTTGACAATATTTATACAAATTTCCATTTATAAGTGACTAATCTTTGGATTCAAAGAATCTCTATCGGTATTGTGTGTTCTGGAAATTTTCTGAAGGCGTAAAATTCCATCATACCAACTAGTCTGAGTTTCCACAAGAACAGACTACTTTCCACCAGTTCATCATTAATACCTGTTGCCTTTTCACTCAGGGTAGTCCTTGACACTTGATCTTCCATGTAGTGCTCTTTTCTTGGCTTAAAATGAATCTCAAAGTCAAATTCTTGAAATAGCAGTAACCATCGCCAAACCCTTCTAGCTACTCTAGGCTTATTAATTAAGTACTTGAAAGGCTAATGATCAAATATGACAATAAAATGCACACCTAGGGGTAGTTCTAAAACTTTTGAAGAGCGAATATTATAGAAAAACCTTCCCTTTTTGTAGTGCTATAGTTTCTTTCTGCTTTGGTAAGAAATTTACTAACATAGGCAATAGGTTGATCTACCTTGTTTGATGATGGTTGAGCCAAGACTTCTCCAACTGCATGAAGACTAGCATCCACATGCACATGGAACTCTAATCATGAGTTAGGAACAGTTAAGAGTGGAGTAGTACATAGCCTCAAATTTAGTTCACAAAATGCTTTCTCAGCTTTAGGACTCCATGAGAAGGGAATGTTCTTACTTGTAAGCCTTGACAAATGTTTAACTATTTTTGAGTACATCCATATAAATCTTCCATAGTATCCTACATGGACTAAAAAGCTTTGCACCTCCTTTGGAGTCTATGGAATAGGCATGGATAGCATAACAATGACCTTTGCTAGATCAACACTTATCCATTTTGCCGATATTATGTGACCAAGAAGAGTGCCTTTAGTGACCAAAATATGACATTTGGCAGGTTTTAACTTCAAACTTGTTCTAGGACATTGCTCAAAGATTTCATTTACATTTTCCAAGTGATCATGGAAAACTTGCTATTGCTCTACTATCTATGCTTGAAAACACCAAAAATTCATCCATGAAAATGTGTGGAAAGGTTGTTAACCATTTTCCCAATATTAGGTACATTGTTCTATTAAACAAAGCAGGTGCTTTTTTTAAGGCCAAAAGCTATGTGTGCGTAAACATAGGCCCCATGGAGTAACGAAGGTTGTTTTGTCTCTATCATCAGGATGAACTAGTATTTGGTTGTAGCCACTAAAAACATCAAGAAAACTGTATAAAGTGTGTTTGGCTACTTCAAGTACTTGTTCCGTGAATGGTTGAGGAAAGCCGTCTTGAATAGTCACCTTATTTAAAGCATGAAAATCAATGCATACTCTTATTTTGTCACTATTTTTCTTTTGTACAATAACCGAGGAAAGCCATCGTGAATGTTTTAGAGGAACAATAATACCTGCCTCCTCTAGTTTTGTTGTTTTCATCTTTACTACCTCTACATATTTTGGATTGAGTCGATAAGACCTACTTCTTGTAGGTGCACCTCCCTTGACTAAGGGTATTCGATGTAACCCAAAACCCTTTGAAATGCCTCTTAGATCCTTGCAGGACCATGCAAAGACATTTTTAAAAGCAAAAGGTAGAGAATTTACCTTCTCTAGTAAAGGGGGATAGTGCCAAAACCAAGAGGTCGTGTACTATATTAGGATTCTCTTCATCTCCCAAGTTTATTTCTTGAACAAGTGTTTCAGGATTGGACTCATTTGAAAAATTGTCTGCACTATACGCAAGAGTGAAATTTAGCTTATGCTCCATAATATGTTGTTTGGTCCATCCTTGAGGTATATCAAAAAAGGGGAGGTCTTCTCTACTCTTAGGCTCAAAATTAGCCCTTTGCAATGCTTCCACATTTGTTGGCCCTGCTTAGTTAGTGTTCAAGTGCAAATTTTCATTTTCTGACTCCTTTTGACTTCCATGGTCTTCTTCTACAAATTCTTCATCTATTTCACTGATTTCCATAGTGCAATATTATACACTCTTCATCATCCAATTTAAAAATGCATCATCTTCTTGAGGTACAAACGGCATCACTTGAGTGTCAATTGTATACCCAATAGCTTTGCCAATGTTGGATCCTTCCTCCAAATGAATATGTAGTTGATTGTTAGTCTTCATAGAAATCCACAACTTGTTATTTTCCCAATCCTATAATGCTTTTGCTTGCCTTAGCCAAGGCCTTCCCAAGAGTAGAGGGTAAGATGTCTTGTGTGGTAGGACAATAGCAACAAAGTCTAAGAGAAACTGACAACTGTGCACTATCATGAGTACCTTTTCAACAATGTCGAGTGGTGTAACCCGATGTTGATCTACTATTGTGACAGTAAAGGTGCCTCCTTTTTGGGGTTCAGTTTTAGTTTCTTCATTGTAAAATCAAGCATCAAATTGATGCCAGAGCCTCCATCTATAATAACACAAATCAAAGCTTCATCTTTTATAAAAATTGACAACCTTGAACTTTGATAGTCTACCAAGGGCATAGGGGGAAAGTCAAACATGAAGCCATCCATACTAGGAGGTGGGCTCAGATAGGCAGTCTATATGAATTTTTGTAGATTATTTCTCATCTTTGCATCCATTTAAATAAGTTGGAATAGACTAACTTTATGATGAATTCCTTTCAAGATTTCCTCAATTGTTACCTCTTTAATATTTTCCTCAAGGTGAGTTGATTGCTCCTTTAGTGAAGTTCTCACTGTGTCAGAAGCTTCCTCAATGGCCACTCCTTCCTCAAAATTAACCCTCTTGCATTCTTCTCTTTCGTTGACTGCATGTTGCTCCTCTACTAGTGTTGTCGCTGCTTGCCTAGCCTTGGTCATCATAGGCATTGTGGATGATGAAACAACATAAGATTGTGTGTCCATGCCTTCTTCTTTTGGAGACACTGCATACATATGGATTGGAGCAGGGCAGTCGGGAGGAAAATCCTTTGTATAATGATCCTTGGCATCGAGACAATGTTGACACGGAGGCACACCCTCTAGTAGGGAGCACCTATTCTATATATGGCCATACTCCACAATGAGAACACATTAAGAATCTAGTATATCTAGGTCTATTTTGCGGATTCTCCTCTCTATCATGTATATTTGATGTACTCCCATAAAAAGTGCCACAAAGTTGATTGTTATCTCTTTGCTCATCTCCCTTCAGGTAATAACAATCACAAGCCTCATGGTCACTTTTACAACAAAATTGACAACTTACCCTGTTGGGGCATTTCATGTGAGAATGACCACTATTGTTGCATGTGGCACACCAAACTTGCCTTCAGATGTCCTGAGAGGTCCACAACTCCTCCACTTCTCGGTGAGTTGGGCCACTAAATCTTTGTTCTCATGTGTAGGTGGCGAGACAATCTTTTCTTCATTTTGAACTCGCTGCATCTTTATCTCTTCTAATTGCCTCCTAAGTTGCTCAATTGGGTCAAGGATTACAACATAATTTTCTTGATTTCCTCCTTCAAATTGCATGCTTGCCTCCTCTTTGTGAGAGGTAGCTGCTACAAAGTCATTTAGTGTGGCATCGAGCCTAAGAAATTCCCTAAGATTTTGTTGGCATTACCTAGGAAGATCCTTTTCTATCCACTTTTGACCAAGAAATCACTTGGTGCATGCAATAATTGGGAGATAAATGCTTTAATACGAGTATGTAATTCATGAAATGATTCACTTAGGTGTAAAGTGAGATTCTCGAGTTGATCTAGGGCTAACTTTGAAGTGTCACTCGATCAAATTGTTTGTGAGAATAAGGTCTTCAATGCTTCCTAGGTGGTGAAATGCTTGTCTGCATATTGGCTAGACAACTTATTCGCAATACCTTCTAATGATGAAGGAAATAGCACCAGCATATCATCCTCTTGGTTTTGAAGCCCATGGCTATGGCATAAGGAGATAAATCTCCTCACATGGTTGTATGTGCCTTCGCATGCTGATCCCTTAAAGGTAGGGATTTAATGTTCCACCTTTAGAGTAGGTTGGACAGGTCTTCCATTGGCGCTTGTGCTTCTTCTGAAGTATGTGAAGAGAAATCCAATGTCCTTCTATGCTTCTCCTTTGAGAGTGGGGTTGAAGCCAAGTTGATAGATAAATTTAAGGGTAGGTGGATCTAAGTTGACTAGTGTAGCTCAATGATGAGTAGCACCTCCTTTAATGTCAATCCGGGAAGAAGTGAGGATGGTATGAAGACCTCGAGCAAGTGAAGGCACAAGTGTGTGAGTGAGAAGCACACCCACATGCACACACATACACACACACACACGCATACACAGCAAGACAAAGAGAGAGACAATGGAGTTCTCTTAGATTACTTTCAAAATGCTCATACAAGTTCAAATCTATTACAAGCTACCCTCAAAAATGAGCTCTCTAGCTCTATTTATAGTTTTTTACTAGTTTTTGGCCCTGTCGAGACCTAGTGTCTGGCCTAGTTAAAAATTAGGTTCTAGGGCCTATTTGAAGGCTCAAAAGGAGTCTAAAAAATATGAAAATTGGTAGGTAGCTACTTCTAATGCTCATCAAGCTCAAGGACTCCTTGGCTTGCACAAAATGGAGCTACAAAAATATGAAATGGTATTTACAATGGCTTTTAGCGATGAAAATCACTATTTTTGTAGGGGTTTCCTCTAACGATTTGACATACACATCCTCGAGCTCCCTACTTGCTCCTTCTCCTTGTGTGTCCACCTCTTTGATATGCTTTAGCTTCATCAAAAAATAATGGCCTACTTGCCAGATCTTCGTTGACTACTCTGTCTGCTTGTGCCTTCTCTTCGCTCCGACTCCCTTCGTTGGCTTCCTTGTCTTGTGAGTCCTTCAGTTCCTTGACTGCTGCCAACACCCCCCCCCCCCTCTCTCGCGTCTGTCATCTCTGAGAGACCCTTGTTGAGTGGGTCATTGGATGTAGTACTCCACAACGTCTGTGGCTAAATGATGTTCTGCTATTCTCAACCCTTTGGCCAAATCAGTGAGTAGGGCATCCCAGTCTACTGGCCCTGGAACTTCTGGATGTGGCATACGTAGCTTTTCTGAATGTAGAGCTTGTTCCACTGCAAATAGCTATAATAGATGAGATGGTCTAGGAATGAATGAATATCTCGGAATGATATTCCCAGAACCCTGCGATAAACATTTCTTCAAACGTCTGTTTGAAGCAGGCAGGTAGATACTTTATACGAGCATGCCACGCATATACGATGTTAATGGATGGTGTGGTGCTCATATGGTAGACAAGGTCTTGATTCCCTTCATTAAATCCGAGAGCCGAAAGATGAGGTTCTTTGATATTCTTAAATGTCCTGAATGTAACCAGCATGAGCTCAAAAATTTTGAGGCACATCTGTGCCATGACATCTGGAACATTCTTGAACCTGGCCCCCCAATGCCGAATCATCGAAATCATGTATGCTACTGTGGGTTGGCCTCTAGGTGGGGCTAAGTAGACATAATTGAGCCATTTTTCACATCCTTTGACTGTCAACACTGTTTTTGTGTACTCCGGCCAAGACCTTCTTCGAAAGACAGGGCAGTAGCAGGGATTATACTTGATATATAAAGGCATGTTATTCCACGTGTATCTCTGCCTCCCACAGGTAAGTGCCTTCTCCCAGAGGTCCCGCCACATCACTGAACCAATGTGAGTTTTTGTTAACTGGCATTGTGTGCCCCTGTGGAGGATTCTGAATTGGTATGGCATGTAATGCTCTCAATGCCACTGGGCGTTCCTTCAATTCCTCCTCAACGGGAAGACTTTCAATGTCCACAATCTGAGGGCTGGTTCCTGCCTGGGAGCTCGTTCCTGCAGCCTCGGCCATGTTGAAGAGACTAGTCACCAGTTCTGTGAGAATATACAATTGAAGGTTAACATTGCAAATGGACACCAAGTGGTCACGTGTCCCCGTTACAACATTAACATGATGTTTTAGTGATATGTTAGTTAGTTCGTGAGTGCTCGGTGATTGTAGGTGTGGTTAGTGGATGGGTTGTCCTAAAAGCTAAATGGAAAGATGCAATGTGAGAATGATGTTGTTAGTAGGTGGAGATGAATTTACGAGTGGGGTCGGGGGGTTTATTACAAGCTTTGGGTAGCCAAACACAGTGGATGGCTTTCGGTTTTGGCTTGGTGGAGACTCTTGAGGGCTTTGTGAGAGTGTCTGGTTGGAAATGAGTCTTTTTAGGGACCCATTTACAAGTGATTCTGCTCGTGCTCATGGGCCAATGTGTGTTCGTGCATGTTGAATACAAATGGGTATCGGCTGTGTGAGTGAGTGAACCATGTTGTACAGGGTGTGGTCTCGGTGTAGCTATTTGAGCCCGCAAGCAAGCCTTAGGCACCCAAATTTGTCTTGTTTGTGGGCTAGCCTTCATCGAATTCTTGGGTACCCAAATAGACTTCACTTTCACAGAAGGATTTTTGGAGGACTTCTTATTAGTGTCGTGTCGTGGATCACTAATAGGAAGTTGAGCCAGTTGTTTTGGCTTGACCGCAATAGGATGCTTGCTTTTCCATACCCACACTTGTTTTGGTGGTTGAGACACCGTGCATCGTATTTTCTTTGTGCCTCGAGCATAAGTCATCTGCTTCTTCTGCATTTGATCCGCCTTTGGTTGCTGCATCCCTGTGGCTTTTGGAAAAGAAGGGAGTTCCGTTGTACCCTTAACTTCTTTGTTGAGACAATCATCCCTCTGCATCACATAGTTTTGGACAAGAATAGCATTGTCAACTTCATGTGTACCAATGGAAGGACCAGGAGTGTGTGCCTTTCCTAGTTCCTTGAGTGCTCCATTGTCTAACTCAACTGTAATTCGACTCTGATTTACCCATACCTGAAGAAGTCCACTTCTTAGGTTTAGGTTGACTGTATGATCATAGATCCAGTCTTGACCCAAGACAAGAGGCTCAGTGAGATCCTCATCTTGACACACTAGCACTTTAACTATCATTGAAAAATCTTGAATGTAGAGGGGAAGTTCCACCTCGCCCATGCAAGGGGTTTCCACACCTCCCAATCCTATGAGATAGGCTTCTATAGGATTGACACTTAAGTTCAACTCTTGACAGTACGAAAGTTTAACAGCACTAGTGGCTGCTCCTGAGTCAATCAAGGCTCTAACAGTCCTTGCACTCGTTCCTTGTCCTATCTCTAAGGCCACAAATGGACGTCGATCAACTATTCTATGGGAACGTACCCTTGAGACTTCACACATAGCCATGTGATATCCCTGAGCTGCATAGGCATCAGTCCTAGGCTGATCTCTACCCTGTCTCCTCAATTTCATTCTTTGGATGCGTTCCACGGCTTCTACCTGCGCTTCTTCTCGGATTCGTTTTTCTTCTTCCTTGCGTTTCTTGGCTGTGTTGAGTCAATTTAGCATCTCTTTAGTCAAGGGTTCTTGATATAACTTGACTTTGCATCCCCTTATGTAGCTAGGGAGAACATCGCCTTCTAAAGTGGCTAGTTGTACTGCCCCACTAGTTGAAATCCTATTTATGAGCATAGGTCCATAACCACGCTTCTCTAATTTTCTCACATGTTGCTTCAACATGTAGACTAAAACTGGGTCTCCTGCTTTCAAACCCTTATCCTTCACATGTGCATCAAAATATGCCTTTTGTCTTTTCTTAGTTGCATATATTCCTACTGTCGCTCTTAATCTTGTCTCACCTAGTCGTTCCAGATAAAAAATCCTCGAAGAGAGTTCATGACCCGTCTACTCATGCTCTTGTGCTACTTTCAATGTAGGTATCAAAAAGTCCAAGGGTAGCACTGCATTTTGGCAAAACACCATCTAAAAGGGTGTGGCTTGGAGTACCGTTTTATAGGCAACTCGGTATGCCCAAACAGCGTGGTGTAGCTGTTTGTCCCAATCAGAGCGTTTATTATTCACTAGTTTGGTCAGCAGATTGCATAGAATCTTATTTGTGCTTTTGGCTTGCCCATTAGCTTGTGGATGATAGGGAGCAGACTTCTTGTGTACAACCAAGAATTCTTGGAGCAGATTTTCAATGACTTCATTCAAGAAGTGAGTCCCTCTATCACTAACTAGCTCTATAGGTAGCCGGTATCTAGTGAACACATTCTCAAATAAGAACTTAGCGGTCGTCTGAGCATCATTCTTTGTCATAGCTTTTACCTCTACCCACTTGGTTAGATAGTTTGTGGCCACAATGATATATTCAGCATGTGAACCCTTAGCTAGAGGATTAATCGGACCAACAAAGTCTATTCCCCACTTAGAGAATGCACGTCCACCCATCATAGGTTTCAAAGGCATCTCATCTTTGCGTATAGGATATTGAGTTCGCTGACAGACATCACACCGCTTCACATAGGTATGTGCATCCATGTGAAGGGTCGCCCACCAAAGACCTGCAAATAGTATAGCCTTGATCACTCGATCTGGTCCAAGATGTCCTCCTGCTACACCTTGGTGCGCAGTTTCCAAGATCTTAAGATATTCGCTCTCATGGACACATAATCTAAGGTAGCCATCTTTGCCAAGCTTGTATAAACTATCTCCAATGAGTGAGTAGTCTAGGGCTTCTTGTTCTAGACTTCTTTGCCTAGTCAGGGTCACATCTTGAGGGAATGTTTTTGTCCTCAAGAAGGCTACTAGTGGTTCACTCCAGTCTGGCACTATGGACACTTGATAAAGAGTGGCATGCTCCAGAGGTGGTTTAGTGCAACAGATTCGGCATTCCTTGCACAACTTATGGACATCTGCTTCCATAGTTGGCCAATGCACTCCGAGTCTCCTTAGTGTCTGTAGGGTTCGTTGCTTTGAGTAGTGTTGCTCTAATGCACCTACATGTGCTATTTGCAACCATTTTTCGTACTCATCCTCTTCCACACAACAAGCTAGGATCCCTTGATCTATATGCTTGTACATACTTCCTGCCATGATCTGCTATTTTTGGGCTTTTACTATCTCCCTATCTTGAGTGTTTACTACTCGATGTTTAGGCCCGTATGTCAATACTGGCACTAGTGTCTTAGCCCAGAGAGGTACAACTTCCAGATTAATCAAGTAAGCATTAGGAAGGTCATCTGATACTCCTTGTGGGGCCTCTCTCGATGTGAGCCTAGAGAGATGGTCTGCTCTCAAATGAGTCTTGCCTTTCCTCACCACTACCTCAAAGTCATATTCCATTAGTAAGAGGAACCATCTTACTAATCTGCCTGTATTGCATGGTTTGTTTACCAAGTATAACAGTGCTTGATGGTCAGTAAAAAATTTAAACTTATTTGCAAGCAAATAGTGTCTAAACTTTTTAACCGCATACACCATGCCTAATCCTTCTCGTTCGGTGGTGGTATAGTTCCGTTCAGCTGCATTTAGCTGTCTACTAGCATAGGCAATTGGAAGGTCCATGTTACCTTCACCAATAGGTTGTGTGAGTACACATCCAATAGCATAATTGGATGCGTCCACGTGAACACAAAATGGCTTATTCCAATCTGGTGTGGTCAAGATTGGTGCTGAACATAATCGCTGTTTAAGCTCATTGAAGGAGTCCTCACACTCTTCAGTCCACTTGAAATCGGTTAAAAGTCCATAGAGAGGCTTTGCTATGATGGCATACATGTGTATAAACCGTCGGTAATAACCACAATGCCCCATGAAAGCTTGTACTTCCTTGACATTCTTTGGCCTAGGTAACTCTGCTATGGCTCTTACTTTCTCTTCATCAGTGGATATGCCATTCTTTGACACTATGTGTCCTAGAATCTTGCCTTGCCAAACCATGAAAACACACTTTTTTGGGTTCAGGCAGACTTGATATTCTCTACATTTGTCAAAGATTTGCCTGAGTTCTGGTATATGTGTCTATCTAATGTTGGAATGAGCACAGAGATCATCAACATAGACCTCTAAATTCTTCCTCAGGAACTCTTTAAATACATGACACATCAGCCTCTAGAAGGTTGCGGGTGCATTGGTAAGCCCAAATGGCATTACTCTAAAGGCAAATATGCCCCACTCTTTGGCGAAAGCCGTCTTATGCTGATCTTCTGGTGCAATGGATACTTGATTGTAGCCTAAAAATCCATCAAGGAAGCTGTACACTTCCTTGCCTGCTACTCTTTCTAGTAGATGCTCAGTGATAGGAAGTGGATAGTTATCTCGGATAGTGGCTGCATTAACCTTCTTCAAGTTAATGCACACACGTAGCTTTCCATTCTTCTTGGGCACTACTACAATGGGGGATACCCACTCGGTGTGCTCAATGTCATAGATAAATCGAGCTTCTACCAGACGATCTATCTCTTCTTTGATCTTGGCAGCATAATTATCATTATATATGTATGGCTTTTGCTTAGAAGGTTTGGCATCTGAGGTCATGGGGATAGTGTGTGAGCATATGTCTGGGTCTACACCTTTCAAATCCTTGTAACTCCAAGTGAATACATCTCTGTATTCTCTTAGCAAGGCTATCAATTTGCGCTCTTCTTCTTCCGTCAGGTCATGTCCTATGTAAGTGCATCTCTCCTCTCCTTCTTCTAGGGCTACCACTATTTTCTTGGTGGTTTCTTTGTTATCATAGGCCTCTCCTGATTGTGCCTCGCATTTAGGCATTCTTATCATGACTCTCTTGTCGTCTATCTCATACTTTTTAAAATTGTCAAGGACCTCAAACAAAGATTCTTCCTCTTCTGGTGTGACTTCTCTCTTCTTTCTTTTCTTTCCTTCATTCTTAGGGGTCACTTGTGTGGCCAACCTTACATCATTTGTAAGCTCTCCATGTCTCTGAGAATGAGCTTCCACTTCATAGAAGTATTCTTCATCGGATGCAAAAGGTGGGTCCATAATGATTGACTCTAGATCGGAGTCACTTGCATCCTCAAATGCATCAGGGCTAGGTTCGCACTCTTCTAAAACTGCATCTCCCATGATTGGCTCTATGGAGAAGACTAAAATGTCATAGCTGTCCTCATCACAGTGGGGTGTCCATTGTTCTTCATTGATGGCTACATCCATTGTCGCTAAAATTTCTGCCCAACCATGAGGTTCAAATTCTTCGTCAGGGAATACTACAGGTGCATAGGCTGGGTCTTGAATTGATATATGTGTTTCCTTCGCACCTACCTCTCTGGCTCGTTCTCTCTTCTCCTCTTCTACTGCCACTTTGCACATCCATAAGTGTGTGTCTTCATGCATCCATGAGGATCCTGATCCTATGGAATGCACAAACTCCATATCATCTTTGGCTCTATGGATGGGGTTCCAGTGAATGGAGGGTACATCCCTATGATGTTGAGATATCAAGCTCAACATGTGATGATCCAGGATGACACGTACCAGTTTTTCGTTTCTCTGACATGTATAGTGGTCATACCGATATATGTCAGGGATACTTCATTGAGCTTTATTAGATTTATCTACCGAGAGTGATGGCACATTTGTTTCTTGCCAGCTCACTCATTCGCGGTTATTAGGTTTTTTCTTATGTCATGATCTTTATATATTGCACTTGTTGTATTCTTGTTTTTAGGTCATTCTTGTACATTCCTTTTATGTAATAGAAGAAGAAGAAGAAGATCATTCTTCCTTGCCTCAATCTGTGTGTGTGATTCTCCTTGAGAGTGAGAGTGTGTGTGTGAGCTCTCTTCCTTATCTCCTTCCTCGTGACATGGTATCAGAGCCAGCGTGGCTATAGAGAAAAAACAGGTCAGTTTCAAAAACAGTAACTTGCGATGTGTTCGGCGACACTCATATATTCTAGATCCAGAATTTCAAGCAATTCCATGTACTGTTGATACACGAAAACTGTGTTTTTCTGAGATTGAACTGTCACGTCATAGTGCGACAGTGTTCAAGCAGAAGTGCTGCTTGTAGTGTTTTGCAGTGTTGTGAATTGTTGCAGAAATGGCAAACGCACATGGAATGAGTCAGCTTATGAGCGAATAAGCTGGACAAGAACAACTTCCATGCTTGGAGATTCAGAATGATAAATTTCCTGATGGAAAAAGGCTATTGGAAGTACATCGAAGGAGAGAATGAAAATGCTCCGCAGTTACCAGAAAGGAATCGGACTGCAGATCAGTTAAGAGCATATGAGGAATGGTATCAAGGAGCACGAAAGGTAATGTATTGGCTATCTGTTAGCATATAGGATAGCATGATTGGACACATACAGGATGCCAAGACTCTAAAAGAGGCTTGGAACAACTTGGTCACTTTGTATGAGACTAATACAAAGGCACAGAAATTGCAACTCAAGAACGAGCTGCATACATTGGAAAAGAAGAGCATGTCGGTAAGTGACTACACTCTTAAAATCAAAGGCATATGTGAGTCACTTGCATCTATTGGCGTGAATGTAGATGATGATGATAAGGTGGAAGTGTGCCTTCGTGGTTTAGGAGCTACATATAAGCACTTCAGAACTTCCATACAGACCCAGGAAAATATTCTGAATTTTGTTGATCTGGTATCTATGCTGATTATTGAAGAAAAGAATCTTGGTGAGGACTCAAACTCCCAAGGAAAGCCCAGTTCTGAGCAGGTATTCTACTCTGGCAGAGGAAGAGGCAGAGGTAGATGTTTTGGAAGTGGAAGAGGAACAACAGTAACCAAGACCAAGGTCAACAACAGAATCATGCAGGAGGAAGAGGACATTTTCGAGGCAGGGGGAGCCAAAGAGGTCGTAGAAATTTCCAAAGAAATGATTCAGGTAATGATAGTAAAGGATGCTGGAATTGTGGTAAACCTCGACACTTTGAACGTGATTGCAGGTTAAAGAATCAAAATAACAGAAGGCAGCAAAACAACTATGCATCCACAAGTGCAGATGATTCTGAGAAGCTGTTTATGGTTCAACATCACATGATGAATACGATGTCTGCTGGTGTTTCAAAATCGAATGATAATGTTTGGTATGTTGATTCAGGTGCTTCAAATCACATGACCAGTCATGCAGAATGGTTTAGTAGTTTGTAGAAAATGCCAGTTCCTGGAGATGTTGAAACAGGTGATGATACATCACATCCTATTGAGCATACAAGAAACATAGCATTGTCTATGGAGGACGGGAAGGTAAAACATCTTGCTGATGTGTTGCATGTTCCAAATATAACAAAGAATCTGGTTTCTGTTGGACAAATGGTTGACCAAGGATTACAAGTCAGGTTCAATGTTGATGGATTATATGTAGAAGAGTACAAGCAGGATGGACGATTGGTTGCCAAAGGAAACAAAGTTGGTAGGATGTTCACCTTAAATGTGAAGATTCCTGAAATGAATGCAGCCATGTTTGCAAAAGGTGTAGGAGTTATTGCAGATATAGAGATATGGCACAAACGGATTGGACATGCAAACTTGCAAAGGCTGAAAATGATGCAGTCAAAGGAGATTGTCCATGGACTACCAAATTTCAAAGTTGCAGAAATGCAAAAGGTATGTGCAGCATGTCAATTTGGTAAACAGTCAAGAGCATCATTTCCGCATGACAAGCATGTTAGTGAGAATGTACTAGAAGTAGTACATACAGATGTTTGGGGTCCAGCAAAGACCACATCTATGGGCGGTTGCAGATTTTATGTTACCTTCATTGATGATCATACACGCAAAGTATGGGTATATTTCATGAAAGAGAAGAGCGAGGTGTTCACTCACTTCCAGAATTTTAAAGCTATGGTGGAAAAGCAGACAGGGAAGTACATTCAAACATTAAGATCTGATGGAGGAGGTGAATACATGTCAAATGAGTTCAGCAGTTTTCTAAAAAATCATGGAATTCGACGTCAGTTTTCATGCAGGTACACACCACAACAAAATGGTGTTGCTGAACGCAAAAATAGACATATTGCAGAAATAGCAAGAGCCTTGATGGCTGAGAAGAATATGCCTCATTATTATTGGGCAGAAGCTGTGCATACTGCTGTATACATCATGAACAGAACTCCGATTGCTGTTGTACATGAAGTTACACCTGAAGAGAAGTTTACAGGTAAAAAGCCAAACTTATCACATCTGAAAGTTTTTGGCTGTATTGCATATGTACATGTTCTAGATGAGTTGAGGATGAAGCTTGATCCAAAAGTAGAAAAATGTGTCTTCATTGGATATTCCCTTGAGCAAAAGGGGTACAAATGTTATAACCCACTCACACGACAGGTGAAGGTGAGCAGAGATGTGGTATTTGATGAAATGTCAAGCTTCTATTCAGATGCCAACGAAGGACTGAATCTTGAACCAAATGACAAAGAAAATGCTGAAAAATCTAGTGCAGAATCTCAAGTTTTGAGTGGACCGGATGCATCACCAAGCAATAGTTCCAAGTCAAATCCATGGAGTGAAAGATTGCGTGGAAATTTCAGTCCAACAAATTCATCAAATACATCCAAGAAAGGTAAAGAAAAGCTTTCTGCTGGTAGTAAAATAGGTGCAGGTTTTGAAGATGTTGATGGAGATTCAAGTGGTTCAGAAAAGAGTATTGATGAGGAACTTGGATTGCCCTCTGTGAAGACTCCAGGAGTAAGAAGGGCACATGCAGATGATACAAGAAGAAGTGACCCAGGACCAAGAAGATCTGAGAGGATGCATAATTCAGTGCAACGATTGACATATGATAGTTACATGGCTCACCATTGTGCCTACATGACAAAGGTAATACAAGATGTTGAACCTTCTTGTTTTGAAGATGCAATTGGTAATGCGGATTGGGGAAAAGCTATGGATGAGGAGATGGCTGCACTTTATGGAAATGATACATGGGAGCTGGTTCCATTGCCACAAGGAAAGAAATTCATAGGCTGCAAATGGGTTTACAAGGTAAAGCATAATGCTGATGGTAGCATAAGCAGGTATAAAGCACGATTGGTAGCTAAAGGTTATGCACAGACATATGGCATTGATTATGAGGAACCATTCAGCCTTGTAGCTAAAATGTCTACTGTCAGAACACTTGTTGCATTAGCTACAGCAAAAGGATGGACTTTGCATCAGATGGATGTGAAGAATGCGTTCCTACATGGTGAGTAACAGGAAGAAGTATATATGGACCAACCACAAGGATATGAAGATTCAAAGCATCCAGAATATGTTTGCAAGTTGCAAAAGGCTTTGTATGGGATGAAGCAAGCCCCTCGTGCATGGCATGCAAGGATTGCTGATTACTTAACCAACATTGGTTTCTCTATGTGTGATGCAGATCACTCACTATATGCAAGGAAGGCTGATGATGGCATCACTATTGTGGCTATTTATGTTGATGACATGATTGTAGGTGGTGATAATGAAGAAAGCATCAAAGAGGTAAAGAAACTTCTTATGCAAGAATTCGACATGAAAGATCTTGGTGTGCTGCACTATTTCTTGGGCATTGAGTCTATACATACAGAAATAGGTATATGGATGTCGCAAAGGCAACATGCCTTGAATATGCTGCAAAAGTATGGTATGGCTGATTGTAAGCCAATTTCTATGCCATTAAATCAGAAATTGAACTTGGATACTACATCAGGTGAAGCATTGGAAAATGCTACTATGTACAGGAAAATTGTGGGAAGTCTTATATATCTCACAATTACAAGGCCTGATCTAAGTTATACTGTTGGACTTGAAAGTCAGTTTATGCAGGTTCCCAGGAAGCCACATTTGGATGCTCTGAGGTGCACTCTACATTATGTGAGTGCTACTTTGGATTACGCATTGTTTTATGAAGCTGGTGTGGAGTTGCAGGTTCATGGATACACCGATGCAGATTCGGCTGGTAGTACTCTAGATAGAAGATCTACTAGTGGCTTTCTTTTCTCACTTTGAGGTGCAGCTATTACATGGAGAGCTGAGAAGTTGAAGAAGTTTCGAGAGATGCTTGGATTACAGGATATGGCGTTGAGCTTGAGGGGGAGTGTTGAGATATCAAGCTCAACATGTGATGATCTAGGATGACACGTACCAGTTTTTCGTTTCTCTGACATGTATAGTGGTCATATCGATATATGTCAGGGATACTTCATTGAGCTTTATTAGATTTATCTACTGAGAGTGATGGCACATTTGTTTCTTGCCAGCTCACTCATTCGCGGTTATTAGGTTTTTCCTTATGTACTGATCTTTATATATTGCACTTGTTGTATTCTTGTTTTTAGGTCGTTCTTGTACATTCCTTTTATGTAATAGAAGAAGAAGAAGAAGAAGAAGATCATTCTTCCTTGCCTCAATCTGTGTGTGTGCTTCTCCTTGAGAGTGAGAGTGTGTGTGTGAGCTCTCTTCCTTATCTCCTTCCTCGTGACATATGAGAGTAATCTTTGAGATTCACTTTGGTCGTGACTCCTAAGTGTTGCAAATACAAGGAATTGGTTCCCCAATCCTGTACCACTTGCAACTGTCGCATAAATGGTCTTCCCAAAATAATCTCATAGGCCTGGTTCTTGCTAAAGTCACAGATAGCAAATGTGTGCTCAAACTCTACACCACATGTAGTGAGAGTTATTCCTTCTAGCAAGCCTAAGGGTCTTTCTATGTGACCATCAGCCATCTGCAATTTCATTCTTGTTGGCCTAAGTGTTGGCTTGCCCCAACGCTTCCACAGGGAAGTGGTAGCAATTGCAACTCCTGCACCTGAGTCCAGAATTGCCTTGGTTGTGTATCCTTGATGGGTGATGGGAAGATAGGTGTTTCCTTCTTCACCCTCACTCATATCTCCTATCTTGTCTAGAGGAATTTCTGGTATTGTTCTATGGGATCCTACCTGGGAACGAGGTTTCACTACTTCTGGCACTTGATCGGCTACATGTTTCCACAGTTCTGGCTTAACCTGGAGTAGCTCTTCTAAAGTGAGATTGCACTGCACTTTAGTGTTTTTCACTACCTCTGTGTTCCTAGGTATGAGTGAGTCTTCATTTTGTACCATGACCGTGGGTGCTCTCATACAAGTAGACTTAGCTTCCCATGGGCTTGTGAAGTGGGGTAATTCCTATAAAGAATTAGACTCAAATTCTAATCTCTCTTGAGATTTTGCACTCTCCTGCTCTCCATAAATGGAGGGAATATCTTGTGGGAATTGATCATGCGCGTCATCCACAAGTTCAAAGGGAGGAGGGACTTCACTCTCTTTAGCCCATTTCTCTTCTTGAATCTCTCGCAAGAACTCTGGTGTGTACCTATTCATAGAAGAAGATGTGTCTGGCTCCGTAGAGTTAGGCACATAAGCTTCCTGGGGAGGAAGGCTTAGTCTTTCACTTGCCTTGCCCTTATTTGGAGGGGTGGGTTCCTTTTCTGATTGTGCGATTAGCCTCTCCAATCTTTCAAGCAGTCCATCAAAATGCAACTGCGTCTTAGCTGAACTAGAGATGTTAAAGAGGCGACTGGCTTCAAACATGGTTTGAGCCAAGTCCACCATCTTAGCACAAATCTTGGTTTGTTCAAGCTCTAGTTCCGCTCTCGGGTAACACTTTTCATGATCTGTCACATTTGGCCCTTCTTGGATTCTGGCTTGATATGCCTTAAGCATCATATTTAGGTCCTCGGGAGTGGAATCTGCTAGTACTGATCCTACTCTAGGGGGTGGTGGGGTTGTATGAGGCGGGTTGGAAGGGGTTGGATCGGATGGAGATGGGAATGGTGGTGGTGGCGTAGTGTGAGAGGGAGTTTGAGATATGAGTTCAACTATCTTGGCTTTTGTTTCTCTAAGGCTTTCCTCGAGTTCACTCATCTTCTTAGCCCATTGCCTCTTCATTCTTTCTCTACTATCTCTCTAGGCTCTAGTCCTCTTCTTGGTTATGCTCTCAGTTTCACTAGCCTCAGCACTTTTTTCTTGGCCTAAACTTTGGTTCTGCTGCAAGGCTTGAGCTCTAGTGACTACCTGTACTGGTGCAGTGGAAGTCACACTTCCTGTAGAGTCTACTACTAAGCCAATAACATTGATAGGAGTGATTTTTGGCATATTATTGGGATTCTTTGGGCAATCTCGTAAGAGATGCTCCTTTCCACAATCTTGGCAAAAGCCATGGATCGTCACTGACTGGGGTTGTGTAGGGGCAGGCATGGGGCAATCACCAATGAGGTGATCTCCCTGACATCTGTAGCATGGTCCTCTAGGGAATGGGGGTCTTACCTGCCTAGGTTGAGGCCTAGGGTTGGGATTTGTGTACATGATATTTGAATACTCTGGATCCCAACTAGGTTCACTAGGTTCTTCACTATAGTAGGATTCACCATGTTCAAGAGACTGCATGTAATAAGCCTGGGGACTATCAATATGTGTAGAATCAAAGCTATGGTCACTGGGGTCACTTTCTGACAGTAGTGGAGTTACTGGGACTATAGCTCTGTTCAAATTCTCTTCTACAGCTGCATACTTTACCAGAATCACATTAGCTGGAGCAGGGGGTTGTTGGGCTAGCACTGGTTGAGGTCTTTGCTGGGCCTGATATTGAGGTTGGTAGGTTTGTTGAGGCCTAGTATACTGTTGTGGTGGGTACTGGTTCTGGTATCTTCCTTGTTGAGGGTATGATTGTGGGTACGTCTGCGTAACAACTTGCTTATTGTAGGGGCAATCTTGCGTGGTGTGATTGGTGTACCTCCGTTCTATGGTGCAGTACTGGATACTAGGATTCACATGGGGTTGAGCCATAATGGGACATACATTCGCCATATGGTCACCACCACATGTATAACATCTCTTCACTGGGGCAAACCTTGGTATTTGTTTACTAGAAACTCCTAGCTTCTGAGCTACTTTCTCAGCGAGTTCCTCAATAGATGTAGACTGCGAGGATGAGAGGCTCGTAGAACTGTCAGAATCCTTGTAGATTTTTGACAGCTCTAATTTGTTGAAGAATCACTCATGAATTTGACGTATAGACAGACATAAAGATAAAGAGAAGCGGAATCAAATATTCAAAAAATCAAAAGCCGTAATGAAGGGACAAATTCACGACCGTTATGTACAGTGCAAAATCTTGCAGAATCAGAGTTTGATAGAGTTCGTTACACCGAATCAAACTATATATAAAGAGAGAACGTGCATAAGAATAAGAGGGGGAAGTGCGAGCTAGAACGTGTGTGAGAAGAGCGCACAGTTTAAATAGAGCGCATATAGAGGTCAGAGAGAGAGAGAGAGAGAAGTTCTCTAGAGATCGCGTATGTACAGATGAATAATAGAAACCTGAAATGTCAGGTATTCATCTGAGAGAGATGGTAAGAAGAAACTACTCAGTGTAGGAGAGTTTCCATAGCTTGAGCAAGAAGAGGCCAAGCTAATTTGTACACATCTTCTCTAATAGAAAACACATGTTCATGTGGAAGTTTGCACGCACTGTTCGTATGTGAAGAACTCTGAGTATTTTCGTGTTACGGTGTGGAGGTGATCGCAATCCGGGTGGATCGGGTCCGGTCGTGGCACACACAGGGTGTATGAAGCTAATGAATGTTGGAAGGTTTAAAGATGTGAAGGTGAAATTAATGTTGAGTATGGAGAAGAGAGAGATGTTGAAATAATTATGGGAATGGGAATGTAGGTGTGCAAGTTAGATTGATGACATGAATGATAAGAATGAAAGAGAACCATACACACGAATCAAATTTGGAAGGAAGAATGGTCCATTGGAGGAGCTTCTTAAACACTTCCTAATTCTAATCCATATGTATAGCCTTCTTTGGATGATATGTATGCATGATGAGAATAGATGGAATCCTTACACATAAATCAGTTTCGAAAGGAAGAATGGTCCAATATTGGAGCTTCTTATACACTTTCAGAAACTAATAAATATGTATGGATTTGTATGGATTATATGCATGCAAGTGAATTATGATGATGGATTTTACTCACAAGCTCAAAGAAACATCCTCACTGGTTCAATGCAATACTGCGGAGCCTTCTCACACATAGAAGAAATAGAAGACATGTAAAAATACTTAAGAGACTGAGAGAGGTGACAAGAGACAAGTGACAAGTGACATGAATTAAAAGAATTTGAATTAAGTTACATGTAAAAGATCGTCGTGTACGTCATGCTAAGCAGTCTACTGATCAAAGGTGGTTCTGACCCTCAAACCATGACAGCTCAACCGAATGTCACACGTAAGAAGGTGAGTTCCACTCCAGTGACCCTATGTCTGTCTAGGCTCGTAACGTCTAACTAAAGAAGTCTAAGACTCATTAAAATCAGCTCTAACTCACTCACACGCTCCACCGAGGGTGAGTCAAGATAGAGATGCTGGTTTCAAGAGCCTATCCTAAATTGGAGTTCTAACTTAAATTTGAAACTAGGTTCTATACTCATACTAGCTCACCTTGGATCCTCACTCGCTCAACCGAGGGTGATCGTCTCAAGGAAACCGTAAGCTAGCATGAGCCCTATGGATGCCTAACAATGATGCTCTAGGAGTTTGGAGGGGGGTTTATATAGTTTTTTGAATGAATTTGGGCCCTTGGATCTAGAGAAATCAACTCTCAACTCTAGGATCACTACTTTCGATTACAACCATTTGATTAATCAAATCAATGGCTTGGAATTGTTATTTCTATCAAATCTAGTGTAAAGGAGTGAAATTTAGGCGCCCTCATTCTCCACCATTGGATTTGGGGATGATCTGGACCGTCGGATCAGTGCTGACATCAATTCGGATAAGATAAGCCACTATTTTTGGAGAAACTTTGCATTATTGATCTTTAACTGTCAACAAAGTCTTCTTTTATGGAAAAAATTCGTGGATCCTCCTTCCTTTATGCTTTAGTGCATCTCCACCCTTGAATAGGAGCTCATCTTGACCGTACACCATGGTTCAATCATATTTTGACATGTGGCAGCCCTTCAAGCCTTCAATTTTCTTATTCTAGAAAACTGCGGTGACCTTGAAAACTGGACTTTGTGCTCTTTGACCCTCCAAAAAGACTTTGATGAAGATGAATCTTTGTAGGACTATGTTTCCAAAGATCTCCTTCAGGAATATGCAGGAAAAACTCCCATCTGAATCTCCCTTGTACAAGTTTGACTACAGTTGGAAGCTTGCAAGGTGGCATTAAGGTGTCTAGGAAGCTCTGATAGCCTTGAAAATTTGTACAAATATGTAGCCACATATGATCTTTATACATGCCAAACCATATGGCTAACATAATTTTCTATACAAGAATTTGTAGGGTCAAACTAGAAAAATTACATTTTTACAAAATGAACATAGCATATCAATGTGCTACAAAATCCATTTTCTGCTGAAATTTGGGCTATAGACTGCCTTTGACAATCTTTACAAGTATATGGATTTTCATCTAATTTGGTGACAATGAAATTTTTGCCCTAATTTCCCAACTTTGACCAGCTTTGACCAGCTTTGACCGCTACCATGGACTTTCTTGATTTCTTTGAAACTTTGTATGTGACCTTCCTTTGACATCCTTGATGCATCTTGGACTTCTCGGGGAATTCTGGTTACCTTCACCAAATATGTTTTTTGTAGGCCTTCACAAGTGAGAGAGGAGAGCAAATCTCGACGACAACGGTAGAAAGATCGTTAACAGTTACAGTTAGTTCGTTAACAATTACAGTTCGTTCAGTAAACGTGTCCCTTGGTACTCTCTCAGTAAACACAGTTTCGATCAATTACAGTTATCTCAGTAAACATATTTTTGGTCAGTTACAGTTTTCTCAGAAAACGTGTTTTTCGGTAGAACAACGAAGTATATCTCACACAATAAATTAAGGTTTTGTATGAGAGATAGCTTATCTTATAGCTAGACATCTCTACTATCAGTTCGTCAAGGATTTCGGTGAAATGGATATGTACACACAGTACAAAGTCTAACCGAAAAGAGACATTCTGAACCGGAGAAGTTTTTTCTTAAACTTCAGAAAGTGTTCACTCAGTGAAGGAAGTTCACGCATCACTTCCTTACTTCTTGTATACTCACTTGAAGTAATTACAAACAGAATAGGAGTTGATTCTAGTAAGATTCCAGTATAATTACGGTGACAGTCTGGTGACAGTCCGATGAAGTTCTAGTGAATTTTTTCTAGTAAATTCAAAATGCAGTCTTATATGTTTGAGTAGCAGTAACCTTGCTAAGCTACTGTTGATTATGGAGGTGTTCTAATATCGCTCTAGCTTAGCCTCTTTTCGGTGGCGTGGCGGTTTCTGCAGGCTTAACAAGGTTCAAGCCTTTGCCGCGACGGCCATCAATAAGTGGTCTCAGAGTCATGAGATCCTCAACAATTGGTATCAGAGCCAGAGTATTCACCATCATTGGTATCAGAGCAGGTTAACCACAACAAGTGGAACCAGAACGAGAAAGATTTTGAAGAGCACAAAGATTCTCAAAAGTTCACCGGAAGTAAGAGAAACAAGAAGATCATGGCATATCATGTCCAAAATTGATAAATTGGACAGAGATAATTATCCTGCATGGGTAATGCGCATGGAAGCCTTACTTATGAGTAAGGACTTAATGATGTATGTGATCGGAGAAGAAAAGAAGCCGACTTTCGAAGATGATAGTCAACTGGAAAAAGAAGAATTAGAAGCCTTGAAGCTGTGGCAGACGAAAGATGCAACGGCAAGAGCTCACATTTATAATACTGTTTCAGACCATCTACTACCGCACATTAGAGGCCTGGAGAAAGCGGAAGACATATGGAGTGCGTTGGAAGATCATTTTCAAAATACTACGAAAGCTAGGAAGGCTAGCTTATGGTCCGAATTCACAACGTTCAAAACGAAGTCGATTCAAAGCATTAGTGACTATGTTACTAAGATGAAGGATCTAGCCGATAGTCTTGGATCCATAAATGAAGATGTCAAAGATCACAGATTGATAGCGCAACTGCTAACAGGTTTGAGAGGAGATGAAAGGTGGAAACCTTTTGTACTCTCGACTAAACTATCTCTAAATCATTTTGTACCAGACTTAAATCAGTTGCTTGGTTTGATGCTCACATATGAGCAAGACCTAAAAGGAGATGCAGATAAAGGACAAAGTTGTGCAATGTACATGAAAAACAAGAAGAAAGTAGACAAAGGTAAGTCAAAAGACGAAGAAGAGTCGAGTTCTCAGGCTTATTATGCAAGAGGTAAAGGCACCCGTAGAGGAAGAGCAAGAGGTTTTGGAAAGGGAAGAGGTAGTCAGAATAACAATAAGAAGGCTTGCTGGATCTGTGGACTAAGTAATCATTTGGCTCATGATTGCTGGCACAATCAACAAGGATCAAATCAAAATCAGAACAGTAACAGCAGAGGTAGAAGCGGAAGATATCAGAGTAATTTTCAAAGAGGTAGACAGAATCAAAGAGGAGGCTATGGTAGAGGTGGAGCAAGAAGTTGGGGATAGAATCAATCCTACAACACCATCTACAACAACTATGCAAATGACACTCAAAATGAAAGTCATACATCATTGATGATGAACTCAATCAGCACATCAGATAACGAAGACCTGAAGGTATTTTACATTGATTCTGGATGTTCTAATCACTTGTTAGGAAATATACAACTGATGTCAGAATTGGAAAAAGGTAGTTCCAGTCATACTGTTCAAACAGGTGACAATACGAGGCATAGTGTACATTCAATTGGAAAAGTGGTGTAAGAGTGGAGCAGATTTGCTAACCAATGTTTTGTATGTTCCGACAATACCGAAAAATTTGATTAGCGTGGGACAGATAGTTGAGAAAGGTTTTCAACTCAGATTTACAAATGAAGGAGTATTTGTAGAAGATCCCGAGAATGGATATAATCAGATCGTCTCTGGTAAGAAAGAAGGCAGACTCTTTACTTTAAGAGTACAAGGGAACATCGGCCAAGCGTTGCTCACACATGGTGAAAAGGTGATTACAGAACTTGATCTCTGGCATAAGAGATTAGGTCACTTCAATGAAAAAGGAATTAAAGCTATGATTTCAAATCAATCAGTAGTGGGATTACCGAATGTACAGAACCAACACATGATTCACAAGTGTGAAGCATGTCAGATGGGAAAAGCCCACAAGTTACCTTTTTAGAAGAAAGGATTCAAACATGATGGAGTACTCGAACTCATTCATACAGATGTATGGGGTCCAACAAAAGAAGGATCAATGAGCGGATCGAGGTATTATGTTCTTTTCATTGATGATGCTACGATGGATAACTCTTTATGTTTTGAAAGAGAACTCAGAAGTGTTTGGAGCTTTCAAGCATTTTCATGCATATGCTGAAAGACTCATAGGTCAAAAGCTGAAGAGACTGAGGTCTGATGGAGGGGGAGAATACTTCTCCCGAGAGTTCAATCATTATCTTTGGAATGCAGGTATTAAGAGAGAAATAACCTGCAAGTATACACCACAACAAAATGGTGTAGCAGAAAGAAGGAACCGAACTCTAGTTGAGTTTGCACGAGCTATGCTAAAGGAAAAAGATTGTCCAAACTATCTTTGGGCTGAAACCGTAAATACAGCTACATACTTGGTAAACAGATTACCATGTATAGCTTTAGATGGAATGACCCCTTATGAAGCCTGGTGGGGAAAGAAACCAACACTTGATCATTGCAAAGTGTTTGGATCAGTATCTTATGCTTATGTACCATCACAACTCAGACATAAGCTCGAACCAAAAGCAGAGAAATATGTGTTCGTCGGATATGATGAAAAACAGATGGGTTACAGGTTATGGAGTCCTCTAACAAAATAGTTTACTGTTTCCAGAGATGTTACATTTGATGAATAGAAAAGTTGGTATGCAGATCAAAGTCATACAAAGAAAGAATTTGAAGAAGAGGTAAGAAGAAAAGAGAAAGGAAAATCAATTGTGCAAGTGAATAGAGATGAAGATCATATGCAGGCAAGTACGTCCAGGATCGGATCAGGTATGAGAAATGAAGATGAACAGGGATTTGATGAAGATGTGTATTCAGATACACATGAAGAGTTTGAACCAAGAAGGTCAAACAGGGTAAGGAAACAACCAGAAAGGTATTCCTATGATACCTCGTATATAACTCAGAAAAATTATGCATATATGGTCAAAGATGATGAAGAACCTCAGAACTATGATGAAGCTAAAGGCAAGAAGCAATGGGAAGAAGCAATGGAAGAAGAGTTCAGCGCACTAGAGGAGAACAAGACATGGGAATTTGTTCCGAAACCAAATGGTAAGAAAGTGATCGGAAATAAATGGGTTTTCAAAGTTAAGAAACTTGTAGATGGAAGGATAGCCAGATACAAAGCCAGACTGGGCTATGCTCAGATGCATGGCATAGATTACGATGAGACGTTTAGTCCGGTGGCAAAGATGTCAACCATAAGGACAGTGATTGCTATAGCAGCATCAAAAGGATGGAAGCTAAGTCAGCTAGATATAAAGAACGCATTTCTCAATGGATACATATCAGATGAAGTCTACATGGAACAACCGGAAGGGTTTGTAAGTTCCAGATACCCAAATTTTGTTTGCAGATTAAGAAAAGCACTTTACGGACTGAAGCAAGCTCCAAGAGCTTGGAATTACAGGCTTGTGAAATATCTCAATGAACTTGGATACCAAAGTTGGAAGGCAGATGCAAGTCTACTCATCAAGAGAACAGAAGAAGGAATGATCTACATTTGTATCTATGTAGATGAAACCATAATCACAGGTACTTCAGATGAAGGAATTAAAGAAGTAAAGAGATTACTCGAAAAGGAGTTTCAGATCAGTGATCTAGGAAATTTATCATACTTTCTTGGAATGGAAATCACATGCACACATCATGGTGTATATGTTACGCAAGAAAGGTATCTCCTAAACTTACTGAAGAAGTTTAATATGGAGAATTGCAGAGAAGCTTCAACACCGCTTGAAGTAAATCATAAACTCAGCAAATATAGTGGTGCAGAGTTTAAAGATATGAGAAAGTATCAGTCGTTAGTGGGAAGCTTAATCTACGCTACACTAACACGGCCGGATCTTAGCTATGCAGTGGGAGTTCTCTCACAGTTCATGCATTGTCCGAAGGATCAACATTGGGTTGCAGGACAGAGAGTTCTTAGATATATCAAAAGAACTATAAAGGAAGGATTATATTACCCTTTTACGTCAGATATAAAGCTGAGAGCATACAGTGACTCTGACTGGGCAGGAAGTCAAGATGACAGAAGATCAACACATGGGTATATGATATACCTAGGAGATAAGCAAGTGAGTTGGTGTTTGAAGAAACAACACACAATGGCTTTATCGTCAACAGAAGCAGAATATAAAGGACTTGTAGAAGCAGCTAAAGAAGTGGTATGGATGCAGACCTTGTTCAAAAGCATGGGTATTGATCAAGGTATACCTATCATACATGGAGATAATATGAGCTCGCTGTATCTTGCAGCAAATCCAGTATTTCATGCAAGAACAAAGCACATAGAAATTCAGTATCATTTCTTGAGGGAAAAGGTAATGGAGAAGGAAATAGAAATAATATACACTTCGACAAAAGATCAGATTGCAGATATTTTGACAAAGAGCTTGGATGGAACAAAGACAAGCAGATTCAAAGAAATGGCAGGTATAAAAGAAAGAAAAATATATGAAAGACAGGAAGCGTCAAATTAGTGATTGAGGGGGAGCTGTTGAAGAATCACTCACGAATTTGACGTACAAATAGACATAAAGATAAAGAGAAGCGGAATCAAATATTCAGAAAATCAAAAGCCATAATGAAGGGACAAATTCACGACCGTTATGTACAACGCAAAATCTTGCAGAATCAGAGTTTGATAGAGTTCGTTACACCGAATCAAACTATATATAAAGAGAGAACGTGCATAAGAATAAGAGGGGGAAGTGCGAGCTAGAACATGTGTGAGAAGAGCGCGCAGTTTAAATAGAGCGCATATAGAGGTCAGAGAGAGAGAGAGAAGTTCTCAGAAGACGCCAGAGATCGCATATGTACAGATGAATGATAGAAACCTGAAATGTCAGGTATTCATCTGAGAGAGATGGTAAGAAGAAACTACTCAGTGTAGGAGAGTTTCCATAGCTTGAGCAAGAAGAGGCCAAGCTAATTTGTACACATCTTCTCTAATAGAAAACACATGTTCATGTGGAAGTTTGCGTGCACTGTTCATATGTGAAGAACTCTGAGTATTTTCGTGTTAGGGTAGAAAGTTCGTTAACAGTTACAGTTAGTTAACAGTTATAGTTTGTTTAGCAAACGTGTCCCCCGGTACTCTCTCAGTAAACGCAGTTTCGGTCAATTACAGTTATCTCAATAAACGCATTTTTGGTCAGTTACAGTTTTCTCAGAAAATGTGTTTTCCGGTAGAACAACGAAGTATATCTCATAGAATAAATTAAGGTTTTGTATGAGAGATAGCTTATCTTATAGCTAGACATCTCTACTATCAGTTCGTCAAGGGTTTCGGTGAAATGGATATGTACACACAGTACAAAGTCTAACCGAAAAGAGACATTTTGAATCGGAGAAAGTTTTCACTCAGTGAAGGAGTTCACACATCACTTCCTTACTCCTTGTATACTCACTTGAAGTAATTACAAACAGAATAGGAGCTGATTCTGGTATGATTCTGGTATAATTACCGTGACCTAGTGACAGTCCGGTGAAGTACTAGTGAATTTTTTCCAGTAAATTCAAAACGCAGTCTTATATGTTTGAGTAGTAGTAACCTTGCTAAGCTACAGTTGATTATGGAGGTGTTCTAATATCGCTCTAGCTTAGCATCTTTTCGGTGGCACAGCGATTTCCACAGGCTTAAGAAGGTTCAAGCCTTTGCCGCGATGGCCATCAATAAGTGGTCTCAGAGTCGTGAGATCCTCAACATAATTCCTCCCCTAGGTTATCTTCAATGTCAATGCACATGCGTACACACTCTTCTATAGTCCTAGGGTCCTTCAAGTACACATATGACCTCAATTTGGTACTTAGCAATCCATCCAAGAATAAAGCCACTTGCTTGGCTGGTGTGGGTAACTTAGGGATAGGACATCTCTCTAGATATTGCCTAAACCTTCTTCCTGCAAGTCTAACTGTCCCTTGGGCGGTCTGCTTGAAGCTATGTATCAATGAGGAAGTATTATGCCTTATCCCACTCTTAGAGAATTCAGTGATAAAAGCCTCTAAGAGTTGGTCTATGCTCCTGAACTGTCTCTCATTCAATGGTTGAAACCATGTAAGGGTTGTGTTCGTAAGGGTTAGACCAAAGGCATTATATTGTGTGAATAGGTCCTCAACTTGTTCAGCTCTCAAGACTTGCCTAAACTCAGCCACATGATCATATGGGTCTCCTGTGCCATTGAAGTAGTTCTTCATGGACTTAACTAGCTGAGTCAGTCTCAAAGTCCTCGTGTGCTCTCTAGGTCTTGGTAGAGGGAATTCATCTGCATTCCTTTGGTTCCTTGGGGATCTAAGTCCCTCAGGTTCCACTCTCTTTGTTTCTGTTCTCGTTCTTTCTCTTCCCACTAGGTTGGCAAAGCTTACCTCAGGTCTATCTCTATGTCTGTCTCTTTGAGCTCCATGAGCTTGGGATGTTCCAGCTTCTGGGTGACCAAAGGACACATTCGACCTTGGTTGGGGGAAAATAAATTCACCTTTCCAAGTGTAAGCATGCCTATCATGTTCTGTAACCACAAAGATCCTCTCTGAAGCGTGATCTAAGTAGGTCACTCTGCCTGGGCTATCAGGATCTTTGAACTCATATATCATGATTGTTCCTACCTCATTTGGCTGATCAGATTTATACCTCCAAAAGGCTTCATCAGTCTCTCGGTTCAGGAGCACATCTATGCTCTTATTGTCTTGGGGAATCCACTCTGGTGTGATAATCCTAGTGAGAACAGATTTGCCTTGGGGGGTTCTAGGTTCTACACCCATGTTTCCTTGCTCCAGGTCACCTAAGTCCGTTTTTGGGATCACGTTTCCAAATTTGTATGTCCTATCTGGATGACTGGTGACTACATATATGGTTCCTTCCTTGTCTAGGTATGCTCAATTTTCAAACTTGACAGCTCGGTGCTCTAGTCCAATGGATTGGTCAGGGTTTTTAATATGGACCACAGATCTTCCTAGGCCGTCCTCATAGATGCAAGCACCTAATCGGTTGGTCCTAAGGTATTCGAGTTGCGTCTTGTAAGGGCCTTCTACCCTATGTAAATATGGCACTCCTGAACTTCCTATAGGTCTCTCCATCCCCTGAGACATCTCAGACTCACTAGTTTCAGAGCTAGGGTAGTATGAGTGATGGCTCAATTGCTGGGTCCAAGACCTAGCAGTGTGATTGACACTAGCCTCTGAAGACCTAAGACTTTTTCTATCTCTTCCTAGATGTCATCCTGATCTAAGGTTCATATGCCTAACTGAGCAATCCCAATTTTTACCCAAGTTCAACCTCATTGCTGAGTTCTTTTGTATCAGTTACTTGATTCTTTTTTGAGTTGATTATCGTGTTTTAAGCTCTTGTTTGTATCACGTCGTCAAGAATACTTGAGTGACTTTCCGCACTTTAAGTTGTTCGTTCCACGTTAAATTCTTTTCCTTTAAAGTTGTCAGTCACACACAGGTTATCTCTTGTCTTGAACTTGATTTCTCAGATAGTCTTTGACTTGTCTCGTGCCTATCGTTGCCCTGAATTACTTCTAGCACTACTCGTACTTAGCCTACGCTAGGAATTGACAGAGAGTGTTAGGAATTTCCAACCTTTTGTTTCCTTCTTGGTTGCCCTTGTGTGCCCAGAAAGCGTGTTCCCAAGCTTGCACTTACTCTTGCTTAGAATGCCCTTCGATGCTCTCAGTGGACCTGTAAAAGTCCCCGAAGTTAGCTCAAGACTTAAATTCACATGTCACAAAAGATCACTTTCATTCATATAATTCACATGTCAATTTGCACCGTGTCTCTATAGAAGAAATTCTAGATTTCCCTTAGTTTTCTTCCCCCTAGATATGGTCCACTTGAAAATACCTTTCTAATACTCCTGGTATTAATTTTACCATAACCATTGGAAGTTTTGGTTGTACTCCCCACGAGCTTTCCAACAAGCCTAAGATCACCCCGAACGGATTCTGTATGAGGAAGTTATGACAGTTCAGGGTTTTGGAGTTAAAACAGGGTTCAAACAGGCTAACAATTCACAGGATTTTTCTCAAGACACACGTATAGGGACCTCATAAATCACTAATTCCTTGATAAGTATGCCTAAAATTTACCCCAAAAACGTGGAACAAAAAACCCCTAAAATTTGGCCTAAAAAGCCTGTCAATCGCGATCGACAGGTCTGTAAATCGCGATCGACAGGTCTGTCAATCGCGATTGACAGAGGTGTCTGTCGGGGCTTGTCGGTCGCGATCGACACATCAGTCACGATTGACAGTGCCAATCGCGTTCGATAGAGTTTCTTGAGTCCTGTCAATCACGATTGATGGTGTCAATCGTGATGGACACTTTTTTCGAGATTTTTGCCGTGATTTCAGTCGATCGGGGATGTGTCTGTCGCGATGGACACGTGGCAACGCGAGTTTTGGTGTCAATCGTCAAATTTCAATCGGTCGCAATTGACAGTGTCAATCGTGATTGACTAAATCCTACGTGGTAGTTAGTCGGTCGTGGGGTCTATCGGTCGCGATCGACAGGTCTGTCGATCGTGATTGACAGGGTCTGTCGATTGCGATTGACAAAGGTTGTCGATCGTGGCTATCGATCGTGATCGATGGTGTCGGTCATGATTGACAGAGAAACACGGAATTTTTTTACTGTTTTAGGTGATTTAGAGTGTGCTCATCTTGTGTGTCATTGTGGTGTGCATTGTTTTACCAAATAAGCGATTTTCCTGTCGATCGCGATCGATAGGGGTCTGCGACACAGAGACAGGGCCGAGCTTTTCAGTACCTGCGTAGCCTGCTGGAGATGGTGGGATAGCCAGATCCTGCAAGAAAACTCAAGAAACATGCAAAAAGAGTGCACACAAATCGCTCTCTTGCTCTCTCTCACAAGTGGAATGAGGGAAATGGAGGGGAGAAGGTGATATGATCAAAAATTGAAATTTTCGTGATGATGGAGATGGAGGTGGGAGATGGTGAGGATGATGATGGTGATGATGATGGTGAATAAAACAAAAGAAAATAGATAAAAGTGAAGAAAATACCTATGACTCCAACGCCTCAAGTCTACGTCTTACCATCACACACTCGTCCTCAAAGCTCGTTCCCCGGCAACGGCGCCAAAAGTTGGTGTAGCTCAGTGATGAGTAGCACCTCCTTTAATGTCAATCCGAGAAGACGTGAGGATGGTATGAAGACCTCGAGCAAGTGAAGACACAAGTGTGTGAGTGAGAAGCACACCCACATGCACACACATACACGCACACGTGCATACACAACAAGACAAAGAGAGAGACAATGGAGTTCTTTTAGATTACTTTCAAAATGCTCATACAAGTTCAAATCTATTACAAGCTACCCTCAAAAATGAGCTCTCTAGCTCTATTTATAGTTTTTGGCCCTGTCGAGACCTAGTGTCTAGCCTAGTTAAAAATTAGGTTCTAGGGCCTATTTGAAGACTCAAATGGAGTCTAAAAAATATGAAAATTGGTAGGTAGCTACTTCTAATGCTCCTTAAGCTCAAGGACTCCTTGGCTTGCACAAAATGGAGCTACAAAAATATGAAATGGTATTTACAATGGCTTTTAGCGATGAAAATCACTATTTTTGTAGGGGTTTCCTCTAACGATTTGACATACACATCCTCGAGCTCCCTACTTGCTCCTTCTCCTTGTGTGTCCACCTCTTTGATATGCTTTAGCTTCATGAAAAAATAATGGCCTACTTGCCAGATCTTCGTTGACTACTCTGTCTGCTTGTGCCTTCTCTTCCCTCCGACTCCCTTCGTTGGCTTCCTTGTCTTGTGAGTCCTTCAGTTCCTTGACTGTTGCCAACAACTAGCCAAAGGTAAAGATGACTTCTTGAGGCTCCTTTGTACATGAAGAATCTCTTTGTCTTCTAGAGTGTGGGTCATGTACCCACTTGCAAGATGCAAAAATCAAGGAAGAATAATGAAAAAAACAAGTATTTACTCCACTAGATACCTCACATAAAAATGCAAGTGTCCCGTCGTGCAAGCCAAACTATAGAGGAGGTACTCCGGTATCCAAATCTGGCAATTATCAAAGTGAAGAGGAAACTACACTTTTGCACTTCCAGTACTTCGTCTACTCAAGGGAGGCTCTTCCTTAGGAAAGTATACCTTGTAACATTGTTGTGTGTTGGTACACTAGTTGACAGTAGAGAAACCATAAAGTTATAGAGAAGGAAAAAATGACAATTGCACATATAGGAGAGAACCCCAATTTCTTAGCTCACTGCATGATTACATAGGTCAGAAGTACTCCAAATGAGTGATACAATGGGCTTCCATCCCAATCCTGAACTTAGAAGGGATCAATACAGAAAGTACCAATCATCAAAAGAATATAGTAGGGATGAAGAACTCTCTCTAAGATAAATGCGACAGCGTTACACCAGAAGACTATATCCAAGCCACTCAATCACTTTGTAATGCTAATACCAACTCCACTAAGAGGCCCACGCTCTGTATAATCACCATAGACTAACCCCCAATAGTGTGCAAGTAGAAACATAATGTAGAGAGTAGTCTAGAAATGGTGTTGGATCTATGGTAATGCTAATCCCCAATGCCAATGGTAATGGTAATCCCCCATGAGTACCAATCATCTACTTATATAGACTCCAAAGAGGTGCGGAGTGGCCTTGTCGAATCCCAACATTCACTAAGTATGCACCAAAGGTGGTGGCCAAAAATGGAGAGGGCTAATTTTGGCTCTGGCAACTAGCCTTAATTAGGTCCTTAAATTAGCTTATGACACTACGGGGCTTGGCAGAAATATTCTTGCAATAATTCTCACTTTCACCCTTCATAGGAATGGTGGAGCCCATCTTAATGTGGTAGTTGCCAAGTTGGTTTAGCTAAATCAAGTAGTTGCCAAGGTCTGATCCTCTCTCGATGCACTAAGTCCTTGTCCTATTGACAACTGAATTCCCATAAAAAAAATAGAGCCATTTTGGTGGTGTATTTCATCATTACAAAGTTTTTGTGAACACTCTTCAACATTCACAGTGGTAGAATTTCTTAGTTGTCACCACAAGCTGGTGTACCTTGTGGTCTTTGTTGTGTAATCTCATTAATTTGAAGACATTCATTTGTGGATCATGTGTTGTACTTACTCATCACTTAATCTATGGGCAAAAAACATATGTTTTGATATTTCTCTCTATGTGGATTCATGCCCTCTCTATAGATTTGTGTTATGCAATCTCTATAGATTTATGCCATCTTTTCTTTGCACAACAAGCATCTGACTTATTGTTGAGATTCATGCCTTCTTTATACTAAAGAAAGAACATTATTTTTAGAAGTCCATTTAATCCCTAAACATCACCATTCATATTGTTTGCCTGCAGTGATGGATCCTTCATGTGCATCAAGTCCATGAAGTTCAAACATTGAAAGGTCGAGAGAGTCCATGTCCTTCGGTTCCATAGTGGATGCATCAAGGAGAACATTCCAACCATTTTTTGTGCTAGAGACATCCATTGATATGCGTACTTTGCAGCAAATGAGTGAGATTGTATGAGGAAAAAAAAGCCCTACTTCTGAGCAATAAATTTACAGTGAGAAATCTCACGAGCGTTTGAGCACGATGAAGTGATTCTCTATATGGTAGAGAGAGAGAGACAAAGAGAGAGAGACATAGAGAGAGAGAGAAACAGAGAGAGAGAGAGAGAGAGAGAGAACCTGAATATGGGGCTATGATCAAGAGATGTTGAGAAGATGCGAGAGGACGGGCATGTGGTGCTCTGGTAGTGAGGGGAGGCAAGGATGGTGGAGAGAGAGTGAGAGAGAGCCATGAGGAGAGAGCTTGCAGGCTTGCAAGGGGATGCCAATGCGTGGGACTACAGGGGGAAGGGATGGTGGGGTGGAAGGGGGGAGAGAGAGAGAGAGAGAGAGAGAGAGAGAGAGAGAGAGAGAGAGAGAGAGAGAGAGAATGAGACAAAGAGATAGATAGAGCGAGAAAGAGAGAGTGAGGGGGTTGTGATGTGATAGTGCGGCACAAGGGGGTAGGATGGCAGGTGGATGGGGGAGGGAGAGAGAGAGAGAGAGAGAGAGAGAGAGAGAGAGAGAGAGAGAGAGAGAGAGAGAGAGAGAGAGAGATAGAGAGAGACGCTATGACTTTGGTGACTAGTCAATTTTGTGAGTTCTATGACCTCTAGCTTTTGAAAAGGGGAGAGAGAGAGAGAGAGAGAGAGAGAGAGAGAGAAGATGATGAGAGGAGGCCTACAAATGCAAGAGGGGCAAGGATGAATGGCGAGAGAGGAGAGAGAGTGAGAGAGAGTGAGTGAGAGAGAGAGAGGAGACAGAGAGGAAGAGAGAGAGGAAGAGAGAGAGGAGAGAGAGAGGTAGAAAGAGAGAGAGAGAGAGAGAGAGAGAGAGAGAGAGAGTGAGAGAGAGAAGGGAAACGGGGGTTGGGGGGGTTGCGTGAGATGGGGTGAGGCACGATGAGTTGAGAGAGAGAGAGAGAGAGAGAGAGAGAGAGAGGGAGGGAGGGAGGGAGGGAGGGAGGGAGGGGAGAGAGAGAGAGAGAGAGAGAGAGAGAGAGAGAGAGAGAGAGAGAGAGAGAGAGAGAGAGAGAAAATGTGATTTATTAGTTGTGAGTTATGGGTATAATAAGAGAGTGTGATTGTTTCTAATAAGTAAGGCCTTAAACTCCAAGTATTAGCTTTGACAAATTGGCATTTGGGCTTACATAAATGAAAATTGAGAGCCTCAACATTTAAAATTTCTCAAATTTCTCGTTCATATAAATTAGAATAAAACTACTTTGTTCACAAAATATGATCTGGTCTAGTGTCCCTAAATTATAGCAACTTTGTGAGGTATCTATGAGTGAGAATAGGTATCTATGAGTATACATGTGAGGCCATTCAA
This sequence comes from Ceratopteris richardii, assembly GCA_020310875.1. Classification (NCBI taxonomy): domain Eukaryota; kingdom Viridiplantae; phylum Streptophyta; class Polypodiopsida; order Polypodiales; family Pteridaceae; genus Ceratopteris; species Ceratopteris richardii. Next base: position 141,176 of record MU260583.1, read on the forward strand.
GCTTCAAGCTACCTAAAAGTTGAATATTCTTCCACCAGTGACATAAAGATGTTTAAAGAGGACCTAAAATTCCTATTGAATGTTTCTACATGGAGCAATCTTAAGAGCTTGTCCAATGCTCATTGGATTTCTCTCTAATTCATAGGCATGAATGTAAACCCATTACAACATATGCCTTGGAGTATTCAAAGGTAAATTCCTTAGATTATCATAGTAAAAAATAAAAGTGTTGAAAAAGAGAGAATCTCCTGATTAGAGGAAGCCAAAAGCTATGACTTGGTTTTGAGTTCAAATCCAAATTTTTCATAGAAACTAGGAGTACCTTTTAGGTAGAGTCTATAACTACCATCAATTCAAAAATGGATGTATAAATACATTATCAATACAGTCATGGGATCTAGAAAGATTTGATAAGATCTTCACACTCTCATTGAGTGTATTTTGTAGTATCTCAAATTGAGAGAACTCCTCCACAATGCCTTTGTATCATATGTGCAGTAACAATACATTTAAAGCATAATTTTCATTGTATTTCAAGCTTTGTCTACTATTACAATACCTTGTTAATTTCTCATTCTATAGGTACTCTTTTTTCAATCCATCAAAACGGTGACTTAGCTAGGATTGTTATAAGCTTAATATAAAGTTTCATCTATTGGAGTTTGCGGTGTGTGGAAACACAGAACAACACAAGGAAGAAGAAGAAGCTTGGAGCACAACACACTATACTGAATGTATTACCACTAGAATGTACAAAGATAAGTAACCCATTAGGGTAATAGGCATATATACAAGCCGGGGAGAAAACCTCCTAGAGGGAAAATAGTGCCTCGATAGTCCTAGTGTGTTCACCCACATCACTACCTAAATATATGAACAGATCCCCCTGGGAGTGATGCGGTGAACAAGGAGCTTGCAATCATGTATAAAGAAGTGCCAAGCTATGTGGAATCAATCCACATAAGGAAGTAATCCCAAAGCTTTGCGAAAAGCTTCAAATGTCTAACTAGGTAGATCCTTCATGAAAAGGTCTACAATGTTCTCCTACATGGGCATATATGCCATGTTGATCTCTCTAGCAGAGAAATTCTCCCTAAATAATGATAATGCACCTCAATTTCCTTAGTGCGAGCATGGAAAATAGGGTTCCTCCCAACTACCAATGCGCTTTGATTGTCACTAAAGATGGTGGTGGCAGAAGACTAACCAACGTCCAAATTAGCCATAAGACGTCTGAGCCACACACACTCAACAATCACTGTGAAAGCTACCCTATACTTAGCCTTACAACTAGAAATAGGCATAGTACGCTGCTTCTTGCTCAACCAAGATATGCATGAGCTACCAAACATGAAGAAAAAACCACTGGTGGACACACGAGTGTCATAGCAACCAGCCCAATGAGAGTCAAAAAAATCATGTAAATCTTGCAGTATGATCCCCCCTTGGGATAAAACAATCCAAGTGGTCGGTTACCACTCAAGTAGCGAAAGATGTGCTTAACTGCATGTCAATGCTTGACACTTGGACAATGCATAAGCTTGCTCATCTTTGAGATAGCAAACTGAATATCTGGCCAAGTAATGCATAAGTAAATCAAGCATCCAAAAGCTTGCTGATAGAAAACAACATCAAACGCATCTCAAGCATCATGAAGACTCAATTGTAAAACTGTCTCCATAGGGGTGGCAATAGGTTTGTGGTCTTCAAGGCCAAAATGCTGCAATCATGTGTCAATATATTTTGTTTGAAACAAAGCTATTCTATCATCAATTTGCATAAACTAGATGCCCAAATAATGATGCAAATGCCCCAAATTAGACATCTCAAATGAGGCATGCAAATCAGCCTTAAAATCAGCAATATGCTTTTCATGAGGACCAGTGAAGAGCATGTCATCAACATACACAACAATGATAAGAAGCACATCATTAGCATGCTTAACATATAAAGTACTCTCTGTTGGACTATTCTCAAAAGCATATGCACACATGTAGGCATGAATTTTTTCATACCAAGCAGGTGGTGCTTGTTTCAACCCATAAAATGCCTTTTTCAATCTCAACACCTAGTTTAAATGCCCTTTTTGCACAAAGCCACGGGGCTGAAAAACATATACTTCTTCATGCAAGTCACCATTTAGAAATGCAATTTTAATGTGCACCTGATGTCATTCCAACCATGATGAGGTGCAACTGCACAGATGCTACGAACAGTAGTCATTGGGCATGTAGGTGCAAAGGTTCCATCAAAATCAATGCCTCTTTCCTATGCACAACCCTTTGTAACAAGCCTAGCATTATACCTGTCAATTGTTCCATGAGGCTTATGCTTCAGCTTGTATACCCACTTGATGCTAATGGCCTTCTTGCCAAGAGGCAAGCCACATAAAGACTAGGTACCATTTTTCATGATAGCATCATATTTTGATTGCATAGAGACCATCCAATTTTTAGAATTTTGTGCTTCATCAAATAAAACAGGCTCATTCTCATCACAAAGACTAAAGGCAGCCATAGCATAGCATTTTAATGAGAGCTTGAACGAGTACGATATGATAGAGATGCATCAAATTTTCTAGCTCTCACGCAAAGTCTGCACCAACCATGTTGTCATAGTTTTTACCTCCTCAATATCATTTCTCTCATCAACATTTCTCTCATCACATGAGACCTGTAAATGCTGAGAAATTTCCTCATTAGGATGAGGAGAAGACTATCCACCTATAAAAAGAGGTAGCAAAGTTTCATACATGTCTTTGGAGCTAACTAATGTCTCCTTAGTACATGAAAGTAATGGCTGAATAGCATCTTCCACAAAAACAACATCATGGCTAACCAAAATGTGTTTAGTCTATGGATGATCCAGACGATAACCTTTGCTTTTAGAACTATACCCAACAAAACTACATTTCACTACTTTATCATCTAATTTTCTACATTGTTGTTCAGGCACTAATGCATATGCCAAACAACCAAAAACACATAGGTGAGCAACATATGGCTTGCGACCATGCCAAGCCACATATGGAGTGATAGACTACATCTCTTTAGTGGGACACTTATTAAGTACATATGCTGCACACATAACAACCTCAAGCGAGAAACTATGTGGTAGATCGTGACTCTTGACCATACACCTCCCCATCTCCATGAGTGACTTGTTCTTCCTTTTAGCAACTCCATTCTGTTGCGGTGTATACGGCACTGTACATTGATGTTTTATCCCACATTTAGCCAGAAATGCATTAAACTCTGAAGACATATATTCCCCCCTCGATCAGAATGAAGGGTGCCCATTTTACATGCTGATAGATTTTTGAGCCAAAACCAAAAATGTTTTGAAGCACATAAACACTTCCAGCTTTGCTTTTATTGGATATACCCATGCATGCCTAGAAAAATCATCAATGAGAGTCATGAAGTGAAGATAGTTTCCAAAAAAGGGTGTCTGCATAGGACCAGAGACATCATTGTGAACAAGTTGTAATTTTTTAATAGCTCGAATTGAACCATCGTTTGGAAAGGAGGAATGTTGCATTTTGCCCAAAATACAGCCTTCACAAGCATGTTTACTAGGTGCCTCAAGTTTGGGCAAAGAGGACACCATTTCAGATTTCTACATGCATAACAAACTAGCAAAATTCAGATGACCAAAGCATGCGTGCCAAAGCTTTGCATCTAACATAGCTTGAGAGTCATGTATTGCATATGCTGAATCATTCACAGATTTTTCATAATCTATGAGCTTATACAACATATGACCTAAAATTCCAGAAGCAATAATCACATCGCCATTTGATAGATCATGAACTATACATTTGTCATCAACAAATTTCACAACCAAGCCAATCTTGGCCAATGTAGAAACTGATAATAGATTTTTCTTTATCCCTAGCACAAATAACACATTTGAAAATGTAAAAGAGCTACCATCAATAGTAGTGAGAATGATCTTACCAACTCCCATAACAAGATAAGAGGATTTGTTAGCACATGTGACAGTATTACCTGTAGGGATAGGCTCAACTGAAGTGAAGAAACTATGTTGTGAGGTAATATGTTTGATTGCCCCACTATCAAAGTAAAAAGCATATGAGTTTGCTGTAGATGTACACTACTCATGGGAAGATGGGTCAAAATTGCCAACAGTAGTAAATGCCCATTCTTCATTCTACACAAGATTAGTAGACTCTGTTCTCAAGATTAGTAGAACCATTCCAACCTCTTTTTTCTTTGCCTCTTTTGTAGCTAGTTTTTGACAATTCTTTATGACATGATTGTTTCCTTTACAATACTTACAAAAGAATTTTTGATTTTTTGATTTCTTCTCATATTTTTCTTCCTTCTTCGAATGTGCAACATTTGTAGAATTTTTCTTATTAGTAGATGAGCTCCATTTACCTTTGTCCTTCTGACTAGCCAAGAAAGCTTGATTTGCAACACACATAATGGACCTATTCTGCCTTGACTGATCTTCCTACAACAGAAGAGAGACTAACTCCTCAAATTTCAAGGCATTTGGATTTCCTTTAATCATCAAAAAAATACTAGAAGCAAAACTCTGATATAAATCAGGAAGACCATTTAGAATGTTCTGCACAAGTGAACTATCTAGTATAACTTCATCAACAGAAATCGGTTGTTCCTTCAACTCTTTGATCTTTGTCAGAAAGCTGTCCATAGAATCACCTTCATGCATGTAGTCACTCTCTAGATATTTTTGGAGGTAAGCAACAGGAGCCTCATTCTATGCCTAGTATAAAGTGGTAAGTGTATCCCAAGCATCCTTTTCCATTCTACAAGAGTGAATGTGAGGAATAATGGCATGTTTGACAGATAAGGCTATCAATGCATGTGCTTAAGCATCTCTTCCATCCCAACAAATTTTCTCTAAAGTAGGTGTAGTAGGAACTGCAGCACGAACAGGAAGATGAAGAATATCATCATCTTCAATGCCATCTACATCACCTTCAGCAACTGTGTTTGTATATGTAATAGGACATTTTTCAGCACCCTACACAATATTCCACAATCCTTTTGCAACCAATACATGACACATCATATAAGCCCATAATGGGTAATTGGTACCATCCAACTTATCCTCAAGAGCCAACATGCAGAATACATCACTACTTCAGCCATGGCCACTGACTAAAATACCATGATGCAAAAAATTGATTGTATCTCAAAAAGTTGAATAGAATTACCCTGTCGAGATTTTCTAAACTTGTAGCAGACTTCGAGATGCTTATACTAGCAAACCAAAACTTGTATACATCTTTGGCACAAAAAGACAAAATATCCTACACAAGCACTATAGAGGGGTGTCAACGACACCCTAGATGAAGTGGTTGCTCTATTACCAATTGTTGAAGTTCGAGGTCTCCAAAATCACACGAAAAACATAAGGAAGAAGAAGAAGCTTGGCACACAACACACTATACTGAATGTATTACCACTAGAATGTACAAAGATAAGTAGCCCATTAGGATAATAGGTGTATATACAAGCCGAGGGAAAAAAACCTCCTAAAGAGGGGAAAAGTGCCCCGATGATCCTAGTGTGTTTGCACACATCACTAACTAAATATATCAACATCATCATCATTGGATTCATAAAACTTCATATATAAGTGATAGGATCTATGAAACTTCTTCTTCCTTAAAAGTCGGGTTTACCCCCCAAACTTCTTAAATTCATTGCTTAGTGTATGGTGAGTATAAATTCATGAAATAACATGCATGAGTTAGCTTACCACTTTGATTTAAGGTGTGCAAAAGCTCTCTCGACAAATGCTACCAGGCTTTCAGCATGGAACAAATTATAGAGACATGATGTTCCATAAATATAAAGTTTCTTAGAGTTTTTCTTCTGTAAATACAAAGGAAAGGGTAAAACATTTGATCATGAAGGAAGTACCTCTCAAGTCAATTTTTTAGGTAGAGGTAGTGTCCAAGAGGAAGAGGCAAAGGAGCTAGACAAGGTAGATGGAGAGCTCAAAGCTCATGATCCTAGGATATATGTGGTTTATCAAATCACATAACAAAAAATTGTTTCACAAACCCAAGGAATTAGAGAGGAAGAAGATACAAGGGAGGCTATGGAAACTTAAGGGGTAGATTCAATAACTCTTATGGATATAACAACAACACATATAAATCAACTATAAAAAAGGATACAAAGGAAGGAGAAACTACAAAAACTATGTAGATGATGAAGCTCAAGTGGATTTACTTCTACTCATAAACATGAAAATGAAGGAAGGTAATTTTGATGAGCATCTGCTCTACATACATGATGGATGCTCAAATCATGTGGCAAGAAATGTGGCTCTAATCTCAGACTCCGAAGATCAAAAAAACAAACATGAAGTTGAAACAAAGATGACACAAGACATCGAGTTGAGAAGATAGGTAATGTGAAGACATTTAATTGTAACATGAACTTACTAAGGAGAGTTGGTTATGTGCCAACCATTATAAATAACCTTATGAGTGTAGGTTAGATTCTTGAGAATGGTTTTTAGGTACAATTTACCAAACATGGAGCATATGTTGAGGACCCATGTAAAGGGTTCAAGAAGATAGCAAAAGGGAGAGAGTACAGGTAGGTTGTTCACCTTTGAGCTCCAAGACATCAATAATATTGCAGTACTCAACTATGATAGTCAAAACCTATTAGAACTAGTGGTTTGTTATAGGAGGCTAGCTCACATTGGAGAAAGAGCCTTCAAAAAAATTAGTAGAGATCAAAGTGTACTTGAACCACCCAACATATCAAAGCAAGAAATGATATACAAGTGTAGTGCATGTCAATTTTGTAAGTCACATGGAAACTTTCATTCATACATGACTCCAGTAGATGAACTATCCTACATTTCATGAAACATAAGGATGAAGAGTGACTCTGAAGATGATTAAGAGAGTTCGAGATTAGAAGTTATTTCATGGAACTCCAATGTCAAAGATAAAGTGCAGGAGTTGAGGAATATACAAGAGTCCTCTCAACAAACCATTAGAAGGTCAACTAGAGAAAAGAAGAAGCCAGATAGGTATGGTTATACTACATCATTTGCCACTAAACACTCTATCTATTTAGCATAGGTTTTGAACTTTGAGGATCCATCATCTTATGATGTAGCAAAGAAAAAACTAGAATGGATGAATGCCATGGAGGAAGAGATTGCAGCCTTACAAGAAAACCATATGTGAGAGTTAGTACCCAAAACCTCATCTTTGAAGATCGTTGGATCTAGATGGATATACAAAGTAAAGAAGAACTCTGTTGGAACAATCAACACATAAAAAGCAAGACTTTTGCCCAAAGGGTATGCACAAACATGAGGGATTGAACATCAAGTGACATTTTCACATGTGGCAAAGATGCCAACTATTAGTGCTTATGAGCATTGCAACTTCCAAGAATTGGGAGGTTTACCAAATGGATGTAAAGAATGCATTTCGAAATGGTTGGATATCTGAAGAGGTATATAGGGCTCAACCTCCTGGTTTTGAAAATTCAAGAAGGGCTTAAGGGCTTTGAGTCATAGGCTTTCACCTATTTGCAGGACAAAGGATTCATGGTCAACAAAGTAGATTCTTCAATTTTCATTAAGAGGAATCAATCTAAAGTCATATACCTTTTTGTATGTTTTGATGATATAATAATCACAAGTAATGATGTTGAAGGCATAAGGAGGATCAAACTTCAAATGAAGGAGGAATTCAAGATTAGTGACCTAGGGAAACTCACATATTTCCTAGAGTTGGAAGTAATATACACAAAAAGGTTATGTATCTTACTCAAAGGAAATACATCAAAGTTTTAATTGCTAAGTTCAAGATGGAGAACTCAAAGATTGCAAGAACACTTATGGAGATGAATCTGAAGCTAAATGCTCATTACGGAGAGGAAATTGAAGGCATAACTAGTTATCAGAGTCCACTGGGTAGTGTAGACTATGCCACACTAACTAGATTGGAAATATGCTATAGTGTAAGGGTCCTAAGGCAATTTATGCATAGTCCTAGGAAAAACCACATGTAAGAAACCAAGAGGATACTCAAATAATTGAAGGCAACCATCAATGAAGGTGTGTATTACCCATATATAGTTGATATAGATATCAAACTCTTCTCTAATGTATCTTAGGTAGGTTCTAAAGATGATAAGAGAAGTACATTAGGATACCTCACCTTTGTAGATACAGAACTCATCTCATGGTCTTCAAAGAAGAAAATTACTATTGCACTCTCATCAACTAAAGATTAATATAGATGATTAGCTAATGCAACTCAAGAAGTAATGTGGATTAAGACCTTGTATTCTGATCTAAGTCTCAATTCTTCTACTCCTCACATTTTCGGGGCCAACATTGATTCACTACATCTTGTAGCTAAAACAATCTACCATGCTAGGACCGAAGATATAGAAGTTCACTATCACTATGTTAGAGAAAAGATCACAAGTAAGGACATTGAGTTATCATATGTGTCTACTCACCAACAATGTGCATATATGATGACCAATGCATTGGATGTAGTTACATTGAACAAGATCAAAGCTATGATTGAATTACAAGAAGTATTGAAGAACTCAAGAATAAAGCATGCTAGGCATGAGGGGGAGTTTTTGGTGCATGGAGAAATCCTAAGAGCTTGTCCAAAACTCATTAGAATTCTCTCTAATGCATAGGCATATATGTGAACCCAATAGAACATATGCTCTAAAGTATTCAAACATTAATTCCTTAGATTACCATAATGAAAAGTAAAATTGTAGAGATAGAGAGAATCCCATAATTAGAGGAAGCCAAAATCTATGAGGTGTTTTTGAATTCAAATTCAAATTATTCCTAGAAGTTAGAACTACTATTTAGGTAGAGTCTATAACTACCATCAATTAAAAAATGGATGTATAAATACATGATGAATTCAATCGCACGATATAGAGAGATCTGAGAAGACCTTCACACTCTCATTGAGTGTGTTTTGTAGTATCTCAAAGTGAAAGAAGTCCTCCACAATGTCTTTGTATCATATGTGTATTAGCAATACATATTAAGCTTCATTTCCATTAATTTATCAAGCTCTATCTACTATTACAATACCTTGTGCACCTTTTTCAACATCTTAGAGTTATTTCTCACTATAAAGGTAGCCTTTATCAAATCAATAAAGTGCATCACTTAGCACAACAATGAAAAGCTTACATTTAAAGTTTCACAATGATTGGATTTATAGATCTTAAGATATAAATAACTATGGGTGATAGCCTCTCTGAACATTCTTCTTCCTGAAAAGTTTGGGTTACTCCCCAAACTTCTTAGATTCATTGATCAATGTATAAAGTTCATCTCCTTATGCCATGGACAAGGGTTGCAACATCATGAGGATGTTATGCTAGTACTATTTCCCTCTACCTTAGACAAACTTGCAAACAAATGGTATAACTAGCATGCAGATGGGCACTTTTCACCTAGGATGCCTTAAAGACTTCCTTTTGTCAAACATTTTGGGGAAGAAATTCTTGTGAGCAAGCCTTGTATCAATTGGAGAACTTGAAGTTACAACACGTTGAATCTTTCCAAGAAATTTATACACATGCTCAAGCACTTATTTCATGTTTGTTGCATGCCCTAGGAGATATTTTAGTCAAAAAGTGGAAAAAAAGGCTCTCCCAATGTCCTCCCAAGAAAAACTTTGAGAATCACTAAGGCTAGATGCCACATTGAATGACTTTGTGGCAGCCACTTCTCCCATGGAAGAGGCTAGAGTGCATTTCTAAGGTGGGATTCAAGCAAAGTACACCCATGATGTTGGAGAATCATCATCTCGTATGGAAATAGATAAAATGTTCTCAGACAGGCAATCAGGATTCCATCACAATCAGGATGAGGGGTGGACTACTGTGGTAAACAAGAAGAAAATGGTGTAGGTGAGTTCTAATAGGGAATTTAATTACTCTCTTGAAATTAAGCCTAACCCCTTGTTGTCTACTCACCACAAGTTCTCAATAGAACTGAATAATCACGATAATGCTGACATTGAAAATCTCCAACAAAATGGATCTGAAGGAGAAGACAACCTGAGTCAATAGAAAGAAAATGAATCTCCATCTAGTCAAATTGTTACTAGAGCCAAGAGAAAAGAGGGTATATCTAAACCTAGAAGGAAATATATTCTAAAAAATTCAGTGTCCTTGAGTAAGTTGACCAAGAACATAAGGAAATGATATTGTTTTGGATTAGTTCTTGTGTTATTTCAATTTTATTACATTATATCTTTTAATATTAAGGTTATGTCTTACGCTGTCAGTGCTAAGTGTATTGCTAAGTGGATGTAGGATTTGTCCTATAAACTTGAAATTATATGCTTGCAAGAAATTAAGATTAGTGGATCCAAGCTCCCCATTCACCTTAATATTGCCTCCAACAACCACAAGTGGTTTTCTACTAACCATTTGGAAGGGAGGGGAGGCTCTACTATTGGTGTCTCCCATTCATATAGTCATTTTATCTAGGAAAGTTTCTCCAGCCCCTCTCATTAGTGGGTTGGGTTGGCTCTTAAAAAGCCTCTAGATTGCAAGGTTATTATTCTTTATGTTGCCAACTGCCCTTCCCTCAGAGCTAAGTGCTAGGAAGAACTGAGTAGTCTTACAAGCCCCATAATTGTTGTTGGTGACTTCAATATGGTCACCTCTATTAATGAAATATTTTGTAAAGAAGGTAATGTCATGAGTGGGCAAGAATGGTGATCTTGGCTGAACCTTGTTGCCATTCATGACCTTATTGATGTCTCCACTAATTCGGGTAATATGTTTCCTAGCTACCTAGCTTGATAGATGCTACATTAACATTTCTTTTCTCCAACAATTTGGGATGTTAAAGCTACTTTAGACTATTCCCTTTGCATCTCGGATCATCTTCCCCTCTCCACTGCCCTCAAGAATAGTTGTCCTAATGTTAGATTTGGCTTGCCTCACTTGGATCCTTCCCTTTTGAAAATACCTTGTGTGTTAGAGAAGACTAAAGATATTTTCTCTCAACACTTTAGTAGGAACCTTAACCCCTTTGTGGCCTAGGCTAGGGCTGTCTCAGATGTCCAATGCCTCTTCACCGACTATAAAAATCTCAAGGAGGCCATTAGAGCTAATAGGAGGAAACTTATCTCTAGTGAGATTGCTCCTCTGTATTCATCTCATGGTCCCCTTCAAAACAATATGGATAGAATTTTGTACCTTCAAGACAGATTGAAATATGAAGAGTACATTGATGCTAGTGTTTTTCTCTCCTCTTCAAGAGCCTTTTGGGCAAGAAATCTAGATAGACCTGACAAAAAGTATGTTCTCCTTGTCAAAAGAAAAAATGCAAGGATTTCATACCTATGTTGATGAAAAAGTCTAGTGGTGCTATCAATGTTGAGGAGAATTTACAGGAGGCTACTAGCTTCTTTACTAATGTTTTCTCTAGTTCTCCCAAGTGGGCGGAGGATATCCAGGGAGCGAGAGCCCATATTGATCTTAAGAGGAAAAAAACTATTCCTCCCGACCTCCCTTCCTTGCTGGATCTGCCCCTCACTGCTGGTGAGGTTAAAGAAACCGTTAGTAAATTGAAACCCTACAAAACTCATGGCCTTGATGGCCTTCCTAATGAATTTTTCATTGCTCTTAAGGATTTCTTGACTCCTTTCATTCTCTTGAGTTGCAAAGAAGCTGTTAGTAAAGGTACGCTTTCTATTGAGATCAATACTGATTCATAAAAAGGGATCTAAAGAGGATCTGATTCATAAAATTGATTCATAACAAAGGGACCTAAAGAGGATCTCAATAATTGGAGACCTATTACTTGCTTGACCACTATCTATAATATTTTTTCCTCCTCCCTAGCTAGGAGACTCAACCTGATGATGAAAGATATCATTCTCTCTGAAAAAAGGGATTCATTAAATGTAGATATATATTGGATGCTATCATCTCTCTTTGGGAAGGTATTGAGTATGCTAATGAGTCCAATTAGCCCTTCTACTTCTTCAAAATTGACCTTGATAAGGCTTATGATAGGATTGAGTGGGACTTTGTGATAAGGCTTATGATAGGATTGAGTGGTACTTTGTGCCGCAATCTCTCCAATATATTGGGGCTGGTTCTTCATTAGAGTTGTTAGCACCGTATTTGGAAAAGCCTATTCTAAAATTTCCATAAATGGTTCCTTGTCTCCCCCTTTGATATTAAGAAGATCCATTAGGCAAGGTTGCCCCCTTGCTCCCCTTCTTTTTGCTATTGCTAGTGATTCCCTAGGGTGGCTCATAAAAGATGCTATATCTCAACAAAAAATAGAGGGCATCTCTATTCCAGATTCTAATAGTAAACTATGTCTTCAAGCTTTTGCTAATGACACTAATGTCATCATGAGAGCTAGTATCAACTCTGCTCAATGCTTTCTTGATTGTCTCCATACTTTTTGCCTGGCGAGTGGGTCTCATGTCAACCATAAAACGACTGCCTTTAGATCCTCCACCAACATTATTCTTGATTGTATAAAAAGTCTTGGCTGTGATATTATTAGAGATGGTGAAATTTTCAGACTCCTAGGTATTCCAATGGGATTCCATGTGTCTTTTAGTCAAAGATGGGATTAGGTCCTAAATAAATTTAGAGGAAAACTTTTCACTAGTATGCCTATCAAAGTTCCCTGTCCTAGAGAGTGTTTGTTCTTAATCACTACATTCTGCCTTCCTTGATTTATTTTCTTGCCTATTGGATGCCTAACAAGAAGCACTTCTCCCAAGTCTTGCCTTGTCGACGAGATTTTTGTGGGGTGGCAACCTTCATCATAACAAAGTTCCCAAGGTGGCTTGGAACATCTGTTGCCTCCCTAAAAAAGAAGGAGGTATAAGTACTTTATTTCCTAAAAGATGGCCAGTAACTTAGATGCTAAGTGGATTGTTGGATCCTTGGATTTTTTTGACATCTGGGCTAATCTCATGAAAAGGAAAACTAAGCAATTTTCTAGAGAGAACCACAAGTCTTGGCAAGATCGTACCTCATGGGACATTATTGTTTCTCCTCACACCTTTGCTACTGCAGGCAGTCCCCTTTGTTGCAGGTTATGGAAGGCTTTGATGGAGGTTAAAAAGTCATGCTGCCCCAATGAAAAGTACTTTAATCATTCTGATTTCTTTCTTCAATAAAGCATCTAGATAGGATGGCTATCTCTATGGACAATTGCAACATGAGGATCAAAGAGCACATGTTGCAAGAAGGGCTTCTCTTGCTGGAATGATCTCACTATCAATGGTGAGGTCATTCATGATTCTCCTATTATGGATGTTACTAACTTATGTCCTTCTTATTTTCAGGTTTTGTTGTTGCACGAAAAACAACTGCAGGAGATGCTTCTCCAATGCACTTCTCACAGGCTTGTTCACCTTACTAATGTTGTCAAGGACATGTTGAAGAAATTCAAGAGATGCAAAGGAACTCTGAATAGGATTCTGCATAAACTCAACTCAAGATGGAACCTGAGTTAGAATGTTGCTCAATGGCACCATAGATTCCTTTGTATATGGGCTTTCCCTATCAACATTAAGCAATCATTTCTTCCCTAGATGATTATACACAATGGTGTGTGGTGTGGTGCCAAAGCCAAGAAGGCTAAGGTTAATGATGGTTTATGTGTATTTTGTGATAGTGTGGAGGATTTGCCCCACCTCGTTTATAATTGTAGGCATGCCTAATCCTTTTGGAAATTATTGCAACCCATATGAGTCAAGCTCAACATCTCTCTGAGCTACCAAGAATTCCTTCTTGGAGCCTGCAACATGATGGACATGGTCCTTTGGAATTTATGGAGGTCCCACATTCTATGGTATATTTGGAAAACTAGGAATGAACTGTATTCAAAAAATCCAAACATGCTTTTAACTACTCCTTCATTCAAGGGTTCATAGTCATTGTTGAGAGGTGTGTTCTTACTATCAAGACTACCCCACCTGAGGGTTTTCAACTGTCTAAACTTCTTCATGACACCCCCCTAGCTAGTGGAGAGATTCCGTGTTTAAATTGTACTCTAGGTCCAGATTTGACATGATATTCTCATGCATCTATCTTCATACCTACTCAGTGCTTGTATAATTTTTATCATCATTGGAGTTGATTTGTATCCTAATCAGATTTATGTTCCTTGTTGCATACTTATCTGTTGAGCCTGCTTTGTAATCTAGGACCCTTGTGTGGGTCCTTCCCATTGTAGTTATACACATACCATCATTAATCTAATTTTCTTGTTTTCTCAAAAAAATAAGGCTGATTTGGCAGACCAAGTGGCCATTGAAGTAGCTTATGAAAGGGTGAGTTGGTCATTGAAAGAAAAACTAGTGGCCTTCAAAAGAATGCAGACGAAGTTAATATTGAAGAAATCCTGAAGGGGACTCATCACAAGGTCAGATTATACAACCTCATAAAAATGGATATAAAGGTGAAAAATGATCTACTTAATGTCATAAATTTTTTCCTACCTAATCCAACCACTAGGTACAAATGGGTTCATGGTGGATTTTCCCCCTACACCACTAGTAGATGACTAGAGTTGGAGATTGTCTATTTCCATAAAAAGTGATATTTTGATAGGTGTCATTATAGATGGTGGCTCTAAAATAAATTTAATAGCTGATTTTACCATGAAGAAATTGACTTTTGACCTCACAAGGGAAACAACTCTCACTATGACCCTGACATATTAGAATGGACTCACATCGTTCAGCATCATTGAAAAGGTACTCATGATAATTCAAGGCTACCAATGTCTCTTACATTTTGTTGTTACTGTGCTACCCGAACGTACCTCTTATCCTCTACCCCTCGGAAGACCTTGTCTGAGGCACGTGAAAGGATTACAAGATTTGGGAAGGAATAGGCTATGAATTTCTACAAAGGCTAATCATAAGTTGTAGATACACTTGGAGGAAGGATAAGAGTGCCAAAGCAACAAGTATAGAGTTGTTAAACTTCTTATTGTTTAATCTATTATCAATACTGGGTTCTTGGGATGGTTAGGGGTTGTAAATAGAGGCCCTATTTGTATTTTCCCAAATTTGCAGATTCCACGTATACTGTTCACATACTTAACACAATTAACTCGAAACCACTATCTGTCTACATATTACAACATCCTTCAACATAAGATAATTAACTGCGCCGTGCAATGTTCTTCACCATCAGACATATATCCATGGAGTTCATCGCATCCCCGGAACATTAATTAACTTAATAGGTCATTAAGCTTAAGTAATTATTTGAACTTAATCAATAGAATGTCCAAGTACTCAGACTACATGGAGTTTCTGCAACACGCTACGATCCACTTCAGCCTCTTCACCCAGACAAACAGTCCAGCAACACACACCCTCTGCTTCACACGTGACTCTTCTTTCATTAAATCATAAAGTGTTACAACTATTTGCACTACGCCCTTTCGGTATGCATGCAACTTTTCAGGGTTATATTATAGAAATTATGAGTTCCTTTCCGGCGGCTCACACTGGCATGCATGGTGGACTCAAACCCAAAAAAAGAAAATTACAAGATTTAGGGTTCATCGATGATACCCTGTACATACATAGATCGAGCTAATTTAAATTGTATGAGTGATCTTCTGTTTCAAGGAATCTAGCATGTTCTTTGAAATTTCAGGCTCAATTAGTTGTGCATCAGTTCTAACTAAACTGGCCGCTATGACCTGACTTATTAGGGAATCCATCTGTGTCTACAAAAATGATTCCTGTAAAAAAACTTCATTAGCTACAGCAACATCTCTACACAGTTTTATTTCAGCTACTTCTGCATCAATGCGAGAGAGTCTGTCAGCCCAAACTCCTAATTGCTTTTCTCGACGCTCGAGTTCCTGATCTTGAAACTGAATGGTTTTGTAGAAATCTTCTCTTTCCTTTTGAATAGCGGCTCCTTCTTTCTTCAACTGGATAGTCTTGGCAATTTTTTGCAGATAATTCTTGATCCTTCTGGAATAGTTGCTCAGTGACTTTATGCAATTCTGCTTCAACTTTAAGGACATTAGCAGTGAGTGACTATGAAGCCTCTTCTAAAATACTGAGTGTATTCCGCGTATTATGAAGTTCATTGCCCAATGCTATCATAGCGTCCGTCTTATCTACAACTTCTTGATTCAATCCTTTGATTTCTGTGTCCTGTTGCGCAATGATACTGTCTTTTTCTGTTAACTGTTCTTGTAGTTGCTGGATTTGAGTACACAGAGAGTGAATTTTGGCTTTCGCTTCAAGTACTTCTTGGAGGGGCGCAATATGAGCATCTAAAAGGTCCACTTTTCTCTGCAGCTCCTGTCGAATGGTCTGGGTGGCCATCTTCATCTGAAGAGGCAACTGCTGGGAGAATTGAATGAGTAATTGGCCCATGGACGCCAATTCGGTGAACATAACCATAGGGGGAAGAGAAGAAGCAGACTGCGATGGTGGGGCAGAAAGTAGGTGTGGAGACGAAGGTGGAGAGTAGTCTGGAGAAGATAGGAGATTGGACGAGGCCTCATAAATGGTAGTTGGAGGCAAGGAGGGAGAAACTTTAGCAACAACAAGAATGGTGGTTGGAGGAAGAAGGGGAAGAAGAGATGTCGGCACTAAGACAATACCAATTTCATGTTGAGGCACCGACAGAACTACTTCGGTAACTGCCTCTTCTTCACAGGTCGGTTGCTTGACCGGGTCTAGTTGATCATCTGCTATTGGTGGAGAAGAAGAATGACATTCAGTGATAGTAGTATCCTCCACTATGTCCTTCAGAGGCTCAGCATCCAGTCGCTTTGGTTCATCCTACGATTGGACAGTAATGACATCTTCCATAATTACATCTGGCTCCTGCTGCTTGCTAGGAGAAGGGGGTGCTGATGTACCTTGTAAAGTCATGGCAGTATCATGAAAGATTTCAACCTCTTGAAGTGTGGTTGAATCCTACACTTGGCTTTGCAATGGGCTGATACGTTTGTGTTTGTGCTCGAAGAAGTGTAGCAAATCTTCATCATCATCCTCCATCATCTGCATAGACTCCTCATGTAAAAGCATGGTATTCGTTGGAGGTGGTTGTGCTGCTTGTATCACCAGAAGGAGAAGGGTGAGTAGGTGTGGCAATCGAGTCCTTGGAATCTCATTCTTGGCTATTTGCTTGGTAACTGCTTGGCATTCGCAGTGAAAACGCGAGAAAAAAAATGAAGTAAAGTTGATGGTTTCTTTAGAGGTAGTGTCTATCATGGAGTAGAACGGACGGGAGATATTGTAAGTACGTTTCTGGAGATTTAAGGTAGCTACGAAAAATTGCAATGCGGTGTGCTCGGGTTCGGGACGACAAAGAATGGAAAACTCATTAGATGAGTGCCGAGGAAAAATTTCTTTCATGGTCGCTAGGGGAAGGATGGGCCATCAACCAACCCCTCCTGAGGGAGACGAAAACCCTCAGCGACGGTGCTGAGAGTGACTAGAACATGGGGGTTTAAACATGTTAATGGTCAGCATTGCTCGGTAGCAGGCATGGCAGCTATGGCAGATATAATCAGCGCACAGAAGGGATGCCACTCCACTAAATGCCAAGGCAATTCAGCGAAGGCCAAGAGCCCTCGAGCACGCAGGAACTCACTCACATCCGGAGTGAGACCCACATGGAAGGTCATGATATTCGCAAGAGTTTCCATGGCGCACTCAGAAACAGAGGATAACACAAAGCACACAAGGGTCGCAAACACACAAGGACACAATAGCGACTCACCGCGAGAAGAAGAAGATTAAGTAGAAACGCTGGAAAAATTAGGCGGTAAGAACGCTAATCATAATGCAGTATTGGAAATATACTGACATAATGATGACATGCATGCATTAACATAATCAAAGACATAGAAGGCGGCCACTAATCATGATTAGGTAGGAAGATGCAACTATTATGGTGAGTCGGTCAACCGAAATACGGAGATGAGAAAAGAAAGTCGAGTGAGAAAAATGTCAAAAGGAAAGGAGTAAAAATACCGGTGACACATCATGAGGATGTAGACGGTGGATAATAGGGACAAAGCTTCGAGCCATTAATTGCTTTAGGAAGAAGGGTACCAGTTAGGGTGGATAACCGAAAAGTTGCGGGTCCCACTTGTTTGACAATATGGTAGGGACTGAACCACCGTAGCTTAAATTTTTCGGCGGATCTATTAGACTTAGCATTATAAAAGAGTACTAATTGGTTTACTGTACACACAGGGGTTTTGAGGAAATGATCATGGGTTTTGGCTTGTCGAAGCTGCACTTCCTGTAGCACCAGGAAACTTTCAAGACGCTGTTCTTCTAGAGATCGTAAAGCCTCCAATCAAAAGGAAAAGATGCTTTCGGTAATAACTTCTGTTTGAAAGCCACACACAGACTAGGAACCACCAGTTCCATAGGAGCAATTGCCTCCCATCCATAAGCCAACTTGAAGGGGGTGATTCCGGTTGCCACTTTATATGTTGTACGGTAAGCCCATAGTACGGCAGGTAGGAATTGGTCCCATCTCTCTAGACAATCTAATACCAGTTTCTTTAAGATGTTCAACAGAGATTTGTTGGTGCTCTTAGCGAGTCCATTTGCTCGTGGATAGTAGGGAGAATTGAACTTATGCACAATCTAGAAGGTTTTAGTCAGCACTTGCATTAATGTATTTGCAAAAGTGTGTACCTTGATCAGTTACTATCTCCAAGGGTAACCCATAGCATGGAAAAATATCCTTCATCAAACATTTAGCTACCGCAACAGCTGTAGCTGACCAAAGAGCCCAAGCTTTGTCCCACCGAGTCGCATAATCCGTGCATGTCAGAATGTATCGGTTGCTAGTAACTGCCATAGGAGGAGTAATGGGGCCAATAAAATCCAAACCCCATTTCTAAAAGGGTTTAAGAGGTATAACTAGTTGAACTGGAAAGAGATGTCGCTGTAAAGGCTGACCGAAATGCTGACATGCATCACACTACCGCACATATTGGGTTACATCATGGTACATCGTAGGCCACCATAATCCACTCTACAAAATCTTCCAGTGTGTCAAATCAACCGTAAAATGTCCTCCGATTGGGGCAGAATGCGCCATTGTAATTACTGAAGCAATTTCATGTGGGGGAACACATCGTAGTAACACACCCGAGTGATCCATGTAATATAACTACCCTACAATTAGGCGAAATCATCGGCTATATATGGCTAGTCGTCGTTGAGCAGATGAAGAGGTTGGACCAGGCGGACATCCACTGGTCAGGAACAGGAGCAAGGTGTCATAGTAAGAGGGGGTACCGGCAACTCCTGCTGCTTATCCTGTACCGTCTCTGATACATAAATGGCAGGTGTTGTATCATCAACTCCTTCCAGAAGTTCATCGGAATCCAACTAAGAGAGAAAGTCAGTAAGCGTGTGTGCTGACCCTGGTCGATGTATGATGGAATAATCAAATTCTTGAAGCAATAATACCCAGCATGCTAACCGTCCTCCTAGATGTTGTTGGCACACAAGGTACACCAATGCTCCATGATCTATGTGGAAGGTGAAGCGTCATCCCAGTAAATAATGCCGGAATTTCTTCACCAATTACACTAATCCGAGACATTCACGTTCAGTAACTGAATAATTGCGCTTTGCCAGGGCTAATCTGTGGCTCACATAATACATCAGACGAAACCATTTATCTATTTGCTGCATCAGCAGGCTACCAATGGCAATGTAGGAGGCATCCACAAAGACATGAAATGGAAGTTCCCAATTCGGCACTTGTAAAATGGGAGCCTACGTTAACAATGATTTCAGCCGATCGAAAGAAAGTTGGCATGCTTCGGTCCTCTCAAACTATCGAGGACTACTGGTTATCAATCGATTAAGTGGTGTGGCCAAATGAGCAAGCCACTGTAGATGTCGTCCATGCCACCATATTTGGCCTAAAAACTGCATTACTTCTTTGGGTGTCTTGGGAGCAGGTGCCTCCAGTACTGCCTTCACCTTATCTGGATCAACTTGAATCCCCTGTTTGGAGATGATATGCCCTAGCAACTTGCCACAGGATACAGAGAATACAGATTTATTCGGATTCAGGCACAAACGATATTCTCGACACTTTGAAAAACAGCATCGTAAATGGTACAGATGCACCGAAGTATCACCGGATAAAGAGAAATCATCCAAATAAACTCTCATGAATGTGGTGAGGTAAGGAGAAAAAATTTCCTACATACAACATTGAAACGTACTTGGAGCATTCCGCAGACCAAACCACATCACTGTACATGCATAAACGCCCCAATTGGTTATAAATGATGTCTTTGGAATGTCCTGTTCTGCCATTCGAACTTGATTATAACCACTATATCCATCTAAAAAGGAGTACATCTCTCGTCCTACCACATCATCTAGCATTGTGTCCAAAAATGGCAGAGGGAATGGATCAGGTACAGTAGCTGCATTTAATTTCCGGACATATCTATAATTTCTTATTCTTCTTAGAAACTATGACAATAGGAGAAATCCACTCCGCATGCTCGATAGGGACAATAAACCCAACCTTCAGCAATCGATCCAATTCTGCTTTAACCTGGGCCGCATAGTTAGGATTCATCCGATAACTTGGTTGTTTAATAGGTCGAGCATCTAGTTTTAGCATAACTCTGTGTTGATAGATGCGCGGGTCCAAGCCCTTCATATCTCGGTAATCCCATGCGAATACATCAGAGAACTCATGTACTAACTACAACAAATTATCTTGAAAAGTCTATGATAGTCCCGCCTTAATTTTTACTGGTCATGGGTTGGTTTCATCACCAAAGTGGTAGGTAAACAATTGATCTTCCAGTACGTAGAATTGCTGGGGCATCTCCAAATCGTCTCTTGACTGGAGTAATTGTTGGAGCATCATATCATCCAAGGTCGGTGTTGTACTTGACTCGTGTTCATCGATCAATGGTACCACCGTACAGGCTGTCGGACTCCAGTTATCAGCTATCGTTTGTAAATCCACAGCGCCAAGTGCCATCAGATCCTTGTTGGCTTTAAGAAAAGTTTCCTCTTCATCATCTCAAAGACCATCCAGCATGTGTACAGATTTTGCTACATATGGTCATGCATGCAAGTCGCAAAGCTTCATGTCGTCCAGTGGAACAACATATTTCCGGTGGTTATTTTTATAAACTAATTCATGTGCTGACCAATCCTGAACTACCTTCGCTTGCTTTAGCCATGGGTGGCCTAAGAGCAAGTTATAGTCAAGGCTAGATTTGGGTAATTCCAGACCAACAAAGGTCATTTTAAATACAACTCCTTGAAGAGTAATAGGAATATCACATACTAATCCCACCGGATGAACGCAGGATTGATCAGCCATTCGCACAAAAAATTGGACAGGTTCAATTTGTGTCCATCTCATCTATTGACAGAGTGCTGTTGTTGCAATGTTTACACCGGAACCGTAATTAACACTTGCATGATTTTATGATTCTTATACCAGACTGTAATCAAGGGTACCATATGATCCACTGTCGAATCAAGTTCTGGCTAGATTGTGGTTGTCGTAGGAGCACATGAAGGTCCTGGGCTGACCTGTTGCTAGAACTGTTGATGCACACCAGGGACTAAAGCCAATAGTTGTCCCAATGGTAGTGTAATTGATGCTTTGGATAAGACATCCCACACTAGATCAATTTTTTCTATTTCTGGTACAGTGTCTGGTGGGGATTCTGGGACTCTTTGGGTTAGATTTCTGCCTTCCGGTATTGTCTGCGGTATACTTTGTTGCATCACCGGAACTGGATCAAGAAAAATAGCTTGTTCTTGGGTTGCCCACTTACTTGCTTTAGTAAACACCTTCTGCTATTCACGAATTCCAGGTTCAAAAATCTTGCACCTGGCTGCAATTGCTTTCCTGAGCGTGTTTGCACTGCTACTGTTTGAGTGTCAACTGCCGAAATGTACACCATGTCCGCCATTGAATGTTGTCGTTCCTTTTTCTTCTTATCGTACTCGGCTGCATCTTTACAGTACCGACAGATATGCCCTATTTCACCGCAAAAATGACATTTTGGTGGTGGAAGAGATGCACCTTCACCTGATGGTCCTGAATTCCATCGGGTTTGTCCAAAATTATTTGACTGTCCTCCTCGATAATTCTTGTATCCCTGGTACGGGGTATTCCTCATCTGCGGTGGTACATAATGACTGGCCGGTTGCCCTTGTTCTTGAATTATGGCATTAACCACTGCTCTGCTCTGCACTTTTGCATTATACGGACAAGTCTCCGTAGTGTGGTCAGCTATGTGATCAATGGCGCAATATAATTGATTCAGAGCGCATGCGAAGCTGGTGTGACCTGGATTTTTGCATTTGGTACAATAAATATGTTTCAAAAGATCCTCACTGGATTGCCTGGATGCTTTCAGCCACTCTAGATCTTCAGTGAATCCACCCACTTTATTTTCTAACTGTAAAGCCATTGCAATTACAGCATCCAGGGTCATTCCTCCCACACAACGGATAATCATGATCTGTTTCAATTGGGGATTTAATCCGTTTATAAACCACTGAGTAATAATGTCGTTCGATAGATTGGCATGCGCTAGTGGAAACTGCGGTAAATGAGTCTGAAATAGTGTGGCATAATCCTGTACGTTTTGATGTGGCTTTTGCCTATTATTCTACACGTAATCAAAAATTTCTACGAGGTTCTTCTTTAACCGGAATCTTTGCAAAAATGCATCCTTCACATTGTCGTACTGTCGGAAGTGATTCAAATCATATTCGGTTAACTAGCGAGCAGCTTCATTAACCAGAGTTGATTGGAACACGATGGCTTTATATGTAGGGTCTGCTGGGTAATTCAAAACTGCATAATTAATTTCAAATGTTCGCACATGCGCGTCAGGATCATCTCTTGGAAAACCTCCAAATTTTGTGTACGTGACTCTAGCTAGCACGAGACGCGGTGGAATAATCTGTTGCTGTTGTTGTTGTTGTTGCTGCTATTGTTGTTGTTGTTGTTATTGCTGCTGTTGTTGTTGTTGTTGTTGTTGTTGATGTGAACTACTCATGTTGCCTAGACTTCGGGAGTGGCTTTTTGGCTGTGCTTGGACCGTATGTCACTTTGCCAACCTTCCGGTCCAAAAATGTCTCTGAATCGATTGCTTAACTCAGAATTGAACAGCTCCTTCTCGACTTTAGTGTCAAAATTGGCTAAACTTATTCCTAAAGATGGTGAATGCAGTAAATTCCTGCCGAACAGAATGCAGTATCGCCAAAAAGCACAGAATTGTCACCGAACAATACCCAACTGTCACCAAAAATAATCGAATTGTCTCCAGACAATGCTGAATTGTCACTAGACAATGCCAAAATACCACTAGGAACTAACGTACTGTCTTTAGTATGTACTGGACTGTCACCAGAACACACCGGATTATCACCACATTCTAGTAATTGCTTCTGCACAACACTGAACTACCAGCATAATTGCCACTTGCTTGTTGAATTAAACCTTCTACAATTGAACTTAACTGTTCTTCACTTCTACCACGAGAGGGTGACCCTAACAGATTTGGAACTGCCCAGGGATGTGGGTCACTTCGATATTTGGGATAGGATTCACCGGAGCATGTTACCGACATATATCAAAGGATTCATCTTCGAACCTTAACCTTCTTCTTCACTTTTTCCCACAGACTGCACCAGTGTTAAACTTCTTATTGTTTAATCTATTCTCAATACTGGGTTCTTGGGATGGTTAGGGGTCTGTAAACAAAGGCCCTGTTTGTATTTTCCT
>MU260584.1:0-2500 GCA_020310875.1 Ceratopteris richardii
TATATATATATATATATATATATATATATATAATTTTGAAGCGAGGAATAAGTCACAACCATAGTAATGTTCTTATCATCTTAATTGAATGTTTATGACGATACTTTAGGTAAAAAGAATGAAGATAATTTCTCTGCATATGATCTATGTTTTGAGACTTCATCTACAGTAATTTTGTTTGAAAGTTCACAGCTTGACAAAATGCTTTTTCTCTTGATTTCTATGTTTTCTTCATTTCAAATATGTTTTTTTTCAATAAGTTGACTCAACATAGAGAAATGTAGAGTACTAATTACATATTTGAGTGCAGCTAGTGGATTCTATTGATACAGTCTACTGAGCTACAGCCTACTGCCCACATATACAGGTTACAATTTGGAGACAAAGTGGAGTTTTTTGTGCTTTAAAAGAAGACTCAAGACTCACAACTATAGGCAAGCAGGCAATTTAGAAACAAAAACCTAAACAAAAGAAAAATTTTCAGCATAGGACCTTTCTTTTGACACTTCATCCTCATTTTCTCTAGATTTTGTTTATTTGATAGAGTGTTTTTGTTCCTAATTTTATGTTCTTTTTCATTTTGTATATACAATTTTCTTCAAAAAGTAGACTGTACATAGAGAAAAAACAGTTACAATTGCCATGAAATATGTTAGTTGTGTATGGTTAGTTACAGTACATGAGAAATAAGCCGTCTATGTTCGTATGTATCTCCAAAAACTGCAAGAAAATATTGAAAAGGCCACGCAATAATGAATGTACATAAATAATAGAACTCTATGTGATAGATTTTGTACAAAAGATTTAGTCAATAGTCTATGACTTCTTCACATTTTACCAACAAATTATGATTATTGGCAATTGCCAAACTCCAATTCAAAATGAATCAAATTACATTTATATTGAGAAGTGAATCCTAATCTCTCTACTATGTATACTACATTCCCTTTCTATCAAGATTCACTTAAGAGTCATGATTTCTCTATGGCATATGCAATGATGGTATACTATACATCATAGATATATAGCATATTGCTTTGGTATTTGCTATTTATGATTCTTGTTTATTAGTGTTTTAATTATTTATTTTTACATTTTATTTTCTTTTGGTAAAAATTTTAGGCGACATTAGATACCGTCGGAAACGTTTTACCTTACCTGTCAGTCGTCAGCTAAACGTCAGAAGTCAAAAGTCAGAAACCCGTCAGAAACAACTATGTGTGTGTGTGTATATATATATATATATACATACAATATATACATTATACATATATACATATACATATATACATATACATACATACATACATACATACATACCCACACACACACACACACACACACACACACACACACACATATATATATATATATATATATATATATATATATATATATATATATATATATATATATATATATATATATATATATATACATATACATATATACATATATACACACATATATATATATATATATATATATATATATATATATATATATATATATATATATATATATATATATATGTATGTATGTATGTATGTATGTATGTATGTATGTATGTATGTATGTATATATGTATATATATGTATGTATGTATGTATGTATATATATGTATATATGTATGTATGTATGTATATATGTATATATATGTATGTATGTATGTATATATATATACATAGTTGTTTCTGACGGGTTTCTGACTTCTGACGTTTATCTGACGTCTGACGGGTAAGGTAAAACGTTTCTAACGTTATCTGACGCCGCCTAAATTTTTCTCTAAAAAAGTTAGAAAAAAGAGAGTAGAGACCATATAACAATAGCATTATGTATATAACATTATACCAATGAAAAAACATAAGGCTTACCCATTACAATCACATAAGAAGAATAATAAGCGTCATCATTCATGAAATGATAATATATCAAAAAAGTGAGGAGTCAAGATCAAAGTCTAAAGATGATGAGTATGAAGCAAAATAAAGGCAAAGCTCAAGTAACTCAACATACATGATGCATGTGACATAGTCACATGGATGTATCATGAATCATGATAAAGTGAGAGAATGTCACACATCCTCATCTCCTACATCATCATCAGCAGCAATAGCATAATCCTCCTCCTCCTCATCCTCAATGGAATCCTCCTCATCCTCAATGGTATCCTCCTGACTCTCCATAACAGTATGAGCTGATGAAGCAACTATCTCACCATCATGTTCTGCTTGCAATGAAATGAGTCTCTGATCATCGGCTTCTTTCTCTATCATGTCAAGTGTCACTTCTATTTTTTGAAATCCTCTTTCCTGAATTTTAGATATGAGGCGAAGATTTGTATGAATATACACTAATTTCTCAACATTCTTAGGCAATAATCTGTTTCGCCTCTTTGTATGTATCAAAGAGAAAGTGCTCCAATTTCTTTCACAAGGTGAAGCACAAGTACCTTGTGAAAGAATGCGAAGAGCTAACTTTTGTAAATTGGGAACACATG
>MU260584.1:7500-97500 GCA_020310875.1 Ceratopteris richardii
GAGAGAGAGAGAGAGAGAGAGAGAGAGAGAGAGAGAGAGAGAGAGAGAGAGAGAGAGAGAGAGAGAGAGAGAGAGAGAGAGAGAGAGAGAGAGAGAGAGAGAGAGAGAGAGAGAGAGAGAGAGATTCTGCAAGCCTTTTTCTAGATCTTCCTCAGACACAAACGTGTCCACTCTTATTACACATATTGTGATATTACACACACACTGTCACACACATACACTGTCACACACATACACTGTTGTGCACACGCATACACACTCTCAGTTATGATTCATTTCAGACTTCATAGTTCAGTCATTCCTCAATGTTGAGTCACACTAAGTCATTTATGAATTTATGCATCATGAATCATAGTTAATGCATCATAATTCGTGCATTATAATTTATGCATTAAGCATCAATGATTCTACATTATGCTAGCAGCTGCATGCATTATATGCAAGATGCATCATTCATGATTCATGAATCATGTGTAATGCACATTGCATAATCAAGCTACATCCATCATCATTGATCAATGATCATACATGCACATTGAAGCATCTCTGCATCATGCATCTTGATTTGCGTATGATGTGACATGCATGTTGCATAATGATTTGACATGCATACAACATGTTGCATCATGATGTTGCATTAAATTTGGTGCATGCATCATTGAATCATTATGCGATGTGCACTAAGTGCATGATGGTTCTTACGTATGAATGTAATAATCAGTTTGGCATCACTGATAATAGGCTCAACCCATGGGAGTTTCCCTATGTCCTCAAATAGTAAGTCTATGCAATGTGCTGTGCAAGGGGTCCAAACTATAGAGGGATACTCACTCTCTATTAACTCTCCCATTCTTTTACAGTTAGACGCATTATCTGTAATAACTTGGACTACATTTTCACGTCCAACCTCTTCTATGGCACTCTTGATGTGCTCAAAAATAAATTCCCCAGTGATCCGTGTGCCGATACTATTACAATCTACCGCACGGAGAAAGTAAATACCAATACATGAGGAGACCATTATATTTATTATGTGGCGACGTCTGATATCACTCCAACCATGAGACAATATAGAGCAGCAATATAGAGCAGCCATATGTCTTCCACCCTAATTTTATAGGCTGCATAAGCACCTCTATCCTCTCTTTCTCCTCAATAAGCATGGCCCCACGCAATCTGTTATAGTCAACACCATACCAATCATCACATTGCCCCACTTGTGCAATGGCCTTAACCATCCTCTTCCATGCATCTGTACGAACTACGTTGAAAGAGAGATTGCATTCAAGAATGCAACGCTCTATTTGAACCTCGGCAGCTTTTTGTCGTTGCTTTTGTAGTCCCACAGCTATAAAAGAGGTATGAAGTGATGCTTGTTTAGATCTTTGTGATGCAGGTGGTAGGTTAGGAATGGTTTCTGACTCACTCTCATGGATGTTGCAAGCTCACGACGACGGGCTGCGAGATTTGCTTGTGCAAGATTATGTTCTTTTTGCACACCTTCTTCAATGTTTGGAGGAACCTCTAAACATGCACCGATACCTATACCATCTAATCCTGACACATGGCATATCAGACGAGTCGTGGTGGTACAGAATGTCTTCCCACAATACTTGCATACCCATCTTCTTGTGCCAGAACCAGAGCTGGTAGTGTTTGCCAAGGTATGGCTTGTGGTATGAGCATCCCAGAGAGAAGAAATACCACGAGGCATGATGATACCTGAAACATAAAATCCATACTACATCAATGATTAATCATGGACCATAGTAGATATTAGATAGAAATTAGAATAGCATCATACATGGAAATTGGAATGATGGATGATGGCAATGTGGCATGATGTGTAATATATATACAATATGGCAAATTGCAATGTGGGAATTGCCAATGTGTAATGTGTGTAATATGTAATATGTGCAATGTGGCAATGTCTAATATGTATACAATAAGATGTCAGATGCATGCATATATGATAATCATATGTATAATCATTAATGTGACATGTCACATGTGTAGTACTTACTACTAAGTATGTACAAGTGTAGTATCATGTATGTACATACTACATAATAGAGTGCGTGTGTATGAAATGTTTGCATATGTATTATGTATATTGGTAACTGTATAGTATATACATATTACAATATTATGTATAATGTATTTATAAATTATGAGTCATGACATATAATTATTAATGATATATGATATGTACATTGTATATATAACGAGTGAGTCGTGACCACTATGGTACATTCACATTGTCACATAGATGATTGTACAATGTATTATGTATTCTAATTTATGTATAGTATTACAATTTACATTGAGCATGTAACATTACCAATTCACGTGGGCAATGAGAAGCTCGGGTCTCGAGAGAAGTCCTAAGGCTGCAAGCCTCAAGGTCCTTGTCACTTGAGCACTCTCTCTCTCTCTCTCTCTCTCTCTCTCTCTCTCTCTCGTCACAGCTAAAAGCTTTGCAATTGAGTCTTCCGTCCGTACAGAGCCTCGGGAAAGCGGCCCTCAAAAAGCCACGCGAAGATGATGTGACCTAAGCACACAAAAAGGATTTAAACCATTTTAAATAAAATGGGACGCACCGTACATAACCGATTTCCGTCCGGTTCATACACGAACCAAACCGAATCTTCAAACGGTCCTTCTCTGGATTTTTTTCCCGCTCGAACCGGTTAGCACCGAATGCTGAGAACTAAACCGTACCACACCGATTTCAAAGGGGGCTCAGTCCGCAAACTGATGCTACCATGGTGTGCGTGTATATATATGTACATATATGTATATATGTATTTATGTATATAAATATACACACACACACGTTTGTATTGTTGGGGATAAAGGCCCCAAGGACTCTCCTTTTGTATATTTTGACCCTTCCATGTGAAAGCTCTCTTCGAGAGCTTTCCAGACATATTTTTGTTGTATTTTTTGGACCCCAAATTGGGGAATTATAGGCATTTACATTATTTTTATGACTTTTGGTCATTGGCCATGTGTGAACATGCCCAAATGACCTAAAAGTCACTTATCAATAAGACTTGGTCCCAAATCTCTCATAACTTGATTGGGACTTCTTCAACTTCAGCTTCTCCATCTTCTTCTCCAAATTTCTGCGTAGGTTTCTCTCTCTACTTTCTCTCTCCTCATGCAGCAGCCCACTCCCTTGGTGTTTGGAGCAACCGAGCACACCACGACGTAGCTCTCCGCGGCCTCTTTCAACTGGTATCAGAGCTTTGAGCTGTTCCATCGCGACAAAGTTGCTCAAACTGTTTTTCTACTTCAGCCTATGTTGAGCTGAAAGTGTTTTCTTGCATTTGGGAGAATTTCATCGCGAAAAACCTTCTTTTTTCGCGATAAAAGTGTTGTTTTTGGAGGATTACTTCAGCCCGGAGCAAAGCTGAAGCAAATTTTGTGCTTTTTAGAGAGTTTCATCGCGAAGAATCTCTTCTATTCTTCCTTTTGTATCCCCACAGGTCATTTTCAACATCCACATTGCTGATTTTTTCATCTACAGGTCTTTTGTGGCAGAAATTCTCTCATTTTTCAAGTGGGAGGACATGCACAAAGATTGAGGAAGTGCATACTTGCTGGAAACTTATTACAGTAGATCATTTCTCTGATTTTACAGGTCATATTGCTGCAAAAATTGGGGCTTTTGTGAAAACAAGCACCCATTGCCTTGGTTTTACATCTATGTATGCCTTTTGTGGTTGAAAAACAACAAATTTGTTGTTTTTGATGCAATTACAGCTTGCTGGAATTTTCTGAAATTTTCTGCAGAAAATTTCAGAAATTGTTTCTTGCAAGTTTTGAACAGTTTTTGGGCTTAATTTCTCAGCTATAGTCTCCTAAGGTAATTGTGCACAGGACAGTAGGTGAATTTTACCTTTTTGGTGAAATTTTGAAGCTCTTAGTGTGCAAACATGGCCTCTACCTCCTCTGATGTCAAAAGCTTGTTTGAGATCAAGAGATTTGAAGGTAATGGTTTCGATTTGTGGAAAGAGAGAATGTTGGGCATCCTCTTTCTTAAAGATTGTGAAGGGGCTCTTGAAGAAGTCAAGCCTGAAGATATGACAGATGCAGCATGGATGAACCTAAACAAGAAGGCCATCACTTACATCAAGATGGCTATATCAGATGAAATCTTAGTGGATTTGAAAGGCTTTACAACTGCTTTTGAGGTATGGGAGAAGCTGAAAGCCACTTATGAAAATACCACGCCTGTAAATCAAGTGCATCTTATGCGTAAGCTAGTGTGTATGAAGCTTGATGAGTCAAAAAGTGCGGCTGAGCACTTATCTTTGTTTACAGGTACTCTTTCACAATTGCAGGACTCTGGATTACCTCCATTTGATGATAAGCTTAAGGCCATCTTCTTGTTGATGACCTTACCTGATTCGTGGGAAACATTGGTTGTTTCACTTTCGAATAACCCCAGTCTTACCTTTGATGGTGTAAGGGGTTCTATTTTGAATGAGGAAATCAGGAGGAAAGCTAGTGGAGAGGGCAGTGGTTCAACCAATGTGGCTAGAGGAAGAACAGAAAAGAAAAGTGGAAATGTACAGAGGAACAGGAGCAAAAGCAAAGGCAAGGCTGAAGTGACTTGTTATCAATGTGGTAGGAAAGGTCACAAGAAGCCTGATTGCAGATTCTATAAAGCTGAACTAGAAAGAAAGAAGAACACAGGTGACAGGAAGAAAAAGGACACCAAGAATGAAGCACATGATACCTCAAAGGACAAAGACAAAGAGAAGGCCAATGTGGCCTCTAGTGTCATCATTGAGGAGCTATCAGATGCAGAAGATATACTTTGTGCTACTATGGAAGCAGAGCATGCTGAAGTTATTGATCCTTCTATTAATATTCATGCTCAAGATATGCAGATCACAAAGAGGGATTTGATTGATGCCTTGCTTACTGTGAATGATGCTTTGTCACAAATATGGATTGTAGATTCAGGTGCATCGTTTCATGTAACTCCTATTAAGGAGTGTTTCACTACCTTTCATGTAGGCAGCCATGGACATGTACAATTCAGGTGCATCGTTTCATGTAACTCCTATTAAGGAGTGTTTCACTACCTTTCATGTAGGCAGCCATGGACATGTATATCTTGGAAATAACCATGCTTGTTCAATTGAAGGTATTGGCACAGTGCATCTCACAGTGGATGGTACCAATGAGCTGGTTTTGCATGATGTAAGGTATGTACCAAGCATCAAGAAAAGCTTATTGTCTGTTGGGCAAATGGATATGCATGGATATAGTACCCTCTTTGAGAAGGGGTCATGGAAGCTTATCAAAGGCTCTAGGCTGATTGTTAAAGGTACAAAGAAAGGGACTCTTTATTGCTTGCATGGTAAAGCCTTGCTGGGCAAGTTTATTGCTTTGGCTGAAATCCATTCACATATGGAATTATGGCATAAAAGGCTTGGTCACATGAGTCAAAAAGGCCTTGATAAACTATGTAATTTGGACAAGTTTGATGCTAAAGGCTCAAAACTTGATTTTTGTAATGAATGCCAATATGGTAAGCAAGTAAAGAATTCTTACTACTCTGGTGTCTCTCGTAAGTCTAATGTGCTTGATCTTGTTCATTCTGATGTTTGTAGCATGCCCACAAAATCTATGGGGGGTGCTCTTTACTTTGTTTCTTTTGTAGATGATTACTCTAGGAAGCTTTGGGTATATTTGTTAAAATCTAAAGATGAAGCCTTTGCTGCATTTAAGAAATTTCATGCATTTGTGACCACTCAAACAGGTAGAAAGCTGAAATGCTTACGTACAGATAATGGGGGTGAGTTTACAAGTGCTGAATTCAATAGATTTTGTGAAAATCTTGGTATTAAGAGGGAGCTAACAGTCCCATACAGCCCCTCTTCCAACGGTGTGGCTGAAAGGTATAATAGGACTTTATGTGAGAGGGTGAGATGCATGCTGTCCACAGCTAATCTCCCTCATGGATTTTGGGGCGAGGCTTTGAAAACTGCAGTTCATGTTTGCAATCGATCCCCTCATATGTCCTTAAAAGGTGGCATTCCCGAAGAGGTTTGGTCTGGCAAACCAGCTTCATATGACCACCTACGCATCTTTGGTTGCGATGCTTTTGTGCATATAAGGCCTGAGTTGAGAAGCAAGTTAGATGCAAAGTCCATGAAAGGAATCTTCATGGGTTATGGAGATGAAGTTGAAATGGGCTACAGGATTTGGCTACCTCAACTCAAGAAGGTAATACGCAGCCGAGATGTTGTATTTAATGAGGCAAGGCTGCTCAAAAACAATTGTGCCTCTAAAGATGACCATAAAAGAGTCAAATTTCAGCATGTACAGCCACCAGTTAAATCTGATATGTACCCTCGGGATGCACCACATATGGCTGGAAATGACAATGAGCCCGTGGTTATTGAGCCAGATGATGCTGGACAGCAAAATGATGCTCCTGAAGGGCATATGCAGCCACCTATTCATGCTGAAAACAGGGCTGGAAATGATGTACAGCAGCCTGTTAACAATGAAGAAGTTAATGTACCTCCTGATGTAGATCCATTGCCTGGTAATGTTGATCATTGGGTAAGAAGATCTATACGTCCTAGGAGGCGAGTGAATAGATATGATCCCTCTATACATTATATTATGTTATCAGATGAGGGTGAGCCTCTTACTTATAAAGAGGCAAAGCTATGTGAGCACAAGAAGAAGTGGGAGTTAGCCATGCAGGAAGAGATAAAGGCCTTGCATGCAAATGATACTTGGGATTTGGTTGAGTTACCCAAAGGAAGGAAAGCCATTCCAAACAAGTGGGTGTACAAAATCAAAACTGTTGATGGCAAACCCAAGTATAAGGCAAGGCTGGTTGCTAAGGGATATGCCCAAAAAGAGGGCATTGATTTCCAAGAAGTGTTCTCTCCAGTGGTGAAAATGACCACTTTACGTGTGTTGTTTGCTCTCACAGCTGCCTTGGATTTGGAATTATTCCAAATGGATGTTAAAACAGCCTTTTTGCATGGTGATTTAGATGAAGAGCTGTACATGAAACAGCCAGAAGGATATGCCATTCCTGGAAAAGAGCATCTGGTATGCAAACTGAAAAGGAGCTTGTATGGGCTGAAACAGGCCCCAGACACTGGTATAAGAAGTTTGATGCATTTATGCTCAAACATGGGTTTAAAAGAAGCCATGCAGATCATTGTTTGTACACGAAAAAGGATGAAGATGGCAGCCCAATTATTCTTGTACTGTATGTAGATGATATGCTGCTGGCTGGGAAGAAAAAGAGCACTCTGAATGCTCTAAAACAGCAGCTGAACTCTGCATTCTCAATGAAAGACCTTGGGGAAGCTGAGCATATTCTTGGTATGCGTATAAAAAGGGATAGACAGCAGCATACTTTGCAGGTATCCCAAGAAAAGTACATTGAAAAAGTGCTGGACAGATTTAATGTGGCTGATGCTAAGCCTCTTGGAGTGCCATTGCAGCCACATGTTAAGCTTACCAAGGATGACTGTCCCAAAAATGATGATGCAGCCAGTTACATGAAGAGTGTTCCATATGCATCAGCTTGTGGTTCACTTATGTATGCTATGGTTGCCACTCGGCCAGACATTGCTCATGCAGTGGGAGTTGTTAGCAGGTTCATGGCTAATCCTGATAGAGCTCATTGGGAGGCAGTCAAATCTATCTTGAGATATTTGAAAGGGACCAAAAGTAAATGCTTATGTTATGGAAAGGGTCCATTGGAGTTAAAAGGATTTTGTGATTCAGACATGGCAGGTGATGTGGACACACGCAAGTCCACAAGTGGCTATGTATACATCCTTGCAGGTGGAGCTATTTCATGGTGCTCTAGACTTCAGAGGATAGTTGCACTATCTACTACAGAGGCTGAATATATTTCAGCCACAGAGGCTTCCAAAGAAGCCATTTGGTTAGCTCGGCTCTGCAGTGAGTTTGGGATGCTTGAAAAGGCACCTCTTCTTGGATGCGATAGCCAGAGTGCCATATGTTTGGCAAAGAATGCCATGTTTCATGCTCGCACAAAGCATATTGATGTGAGATATCACTTCATCAGAGAGGTGTTAGAGGATGGCCTGATCACTTTGATCAAGGTCAATACTTCACAGAATCCTGCAGATGCTCTCACGAAGTGTCTACCCAAGGCACAACATCAGCTATGTATACAGATGGTGGGAGTTACTTAGCTTAAAGGAGCCTCCTTGGTCGTTTAAGTGGGAGGTTGTTGGGGATAAAGGCCCCAAGGACTCTCCTTTTGTATATTTTGACCCTTCCATGTGAAAGCTCTCTTCGAGAGCTTTCCAGACATATTTTTGTTGTATTTTTTGGACCCCAAATTGGGGAGTTATAGGCATTTACATTATTTTTATGACTTTTGGTCATTGGCCACGTGTGAACATGCCCAAATGACCTAAAAGTCACTTATCAATAAGACTTGGTCCCAAATCTCTCATAACTTGATTGGGACTTCTTCAACTTCAGCTTCTCCAAATTTTTGCGCAAGTTTCTCTCTCTACTTTCTCTCTCCTCACGCAGCAGCCCACTCCCTTGGTGTTTGGAGCAACCGAGCACACCACGATGTAGCTCTCCGCGGCCTCTTTCATGTATGTATATATAGATGTGTGTATAAGTGTATGTATGTACACACACACACATATATATATATATATATATATATATATATATATATATATATATATATATATATATATATATATATATATATATACATATATATGTATATGTATATATATATATATATATATATATATATATGTATATGTATATATATATATATATATATATATATATGTATATATATATATATATACATATACATATATATGTATATATATATATATATATATATATATATATATATATATATATATATATATATATATATATATATATATATATATATATATATATATATATATATATATATATATATATATGTGTGTGTGTGTGTGTGTGTACATACATACACTTATACACACATCTATATATACATACAAACGTGTGTGTGTATATTTATATACATATATACATATATACATATATGTACATATATATACATATATATATGTGTGTGTATATATATATATATATATATATATATATATATATATATATATATATATATATATATATATATATATATATATATATATATATATATATATATATATATATGTGTATATGTGTGTGTGTGTGTGTATATACATAGATACAAATGTATGTATGTATCTTTGTGTGTATGTACGTATGTATGTATATACAGATATGTGTGTATATTTATAGATACACACGTATTTAAGTATCGGTGTGTGTGTATGTCTATATGCATATCTGTCTTGTTCGCTTTTGTGGTATTTGTTATTGAGCATGTGTTTCTTAGCTTATGTTTGTATGTTCATTTAAGTATGAACTTATGAAGGCATATATTATCATCTGTCACATAAGAATGTTTATGAGCCACTATGTACTTTAGGAAATAGTTGGTGAGGAGAGTATGAAGTATAAAAAGGGTTTGCTGAACGTGATGCAAAAGTGACGGCCATCCTATCTTTATCAGACCACAATGTACTATGGTCGGACTAGACTATCTACTATATAAGGGTTTGTTGAAAAGATCATGCAAAAATTGATTGCCATCCTATTACAAATGTTACATTTATACTATTGGTTTAGAGTCTCTCTCTCTCTCTCTCTCTTTTTCACTTACATACACAGACTTATACACAAATGCCGTCTCCCACTGTTTGCATCTTTATAGAATCAAGAAAGGCAAAAGGGGACGAAATATATACAGGATGTTCCTCTCAGAGTGGATTGGAGTTGAAGCATAATAATGCACCATCTATATGATATAACATTTATGTATGTGTGTGTGTATTGACCTCATATAACATAATGTTAAGGCTCGCTCATAATGACACGAGGGTAAGGCTCCAATCCTATATAATATGAAAGAAAAGCTTAAACACTATGTGGTATGATATAAGAACTTCAACACGATGCAACATGAGGTAAATTCCTCAAAATGATATGATTTGAGGTATGTATTTTGATGTTGGGATAAAGGCCTCAAGGACTTTCCTTTTGTATATTTTGACCCTTCCATGTGAAAGCTCTCTCTGAGAGCTTTCCATACATATTTTTGTTATATTTTTTGGACCCCAAATTGAGGAGTTATATGCATTTACATTATTTTTATGACTTTTGGTCATTGGCCATGTGTGAACATGCCCAAATTGTTGGTGCAAACAAGCCTTAACACTTGGCTTTGTTGTGTGCCTTTGAAGACCCAACTTAAAGCTTGGACTATTGAACCCTTGGAAAGCATAAAAGATTGAACCCTTGGATGATACATTCACAAGAGTCAATAATCATGTGAACCTAGTCTTAGTGATTCTTACTTTTATCTCATGTAAAAGTCTATATGACTTTAACCACTCATGTAATCACACCTAACAGAGGAAGTCGTGGAAAATTTGATTGATTGAGTGGGTGAATGATTGAGAGAA
This sequence comes from Ceratopteris richardii, assembly GCA_020310875.1. Lineage (NCBI taxonomy): Eukaryota > Viridiplantae > Streptophyta > Polypodiopsida > Polypodiales > Pteridaceae > Ceratopteris > Ceratopteris richardii. The sequence continues at coordinate 18,063 of MU260584.1, forward strand.
TATCTCATTCACTTTTAGATACATGATTCAAGGAGATTGACATAGATTTGAAATTCAAAATTTTACTCAATCTCTATAAAAGCTACAAGTCAAAAGTCGCGGGTATCCTTCACTCCTCCCGAGGCAATTCTGAGTCAATCATTGAGTGTGTGTGAGCTACACCATAGCCTACACCTCTGAGTACCATTGGGCATCACATTACATGCCAATGGGAATGTACAATCATTAGATTTAATCAATATACATATATTCATAGTCTCTGTTTTCTCTGAGTGACTACCTCCAAGTCTGTCAACTTCAACAGAGCATATCTCAAGATCTACTGAATCAAATTTGATGATCAAGGGCTCATTGGAACCAGCTCAAAGCATTCTACAACACTACAAAGTTTCAAGTCAATCTATTCAGCCAATTGGGAGAAATCGCTGTCGAAGTGATCACTGGTATATTTCTGTGTGATTCCTAAAAAATCGGGGGTGTCCCTGAGTTTGCTAAACATCATGCTCAGTGTATAGTTTATCATTTGGAGTGATTTAACTTGCTAATGACAGCTTGTTAAGTTAATTTAATACTCTCAGAAGGAATTAGACCAATTGTAAGTGTGCTGGACACACTGAGCTTAGGACTGAGCAGGTGTCATTACAGGAATAGCAAGTTTTTGGACTTATGAAGGTTCAAACTTATCTGTTTTGATCTAATCATTACTCAACTCATTTCCAAAGTACATATAGCATATTTTGGTGTTATTTGGAAGCTCAAGGAGTCTCCTAACCATATCTGAAGAGAAGAAAGGGCAGGTGTGAAGCAGGTCTAGCAGCACCACCTTGATCTTCTGATTGTACCCAGCCATCACATCCAACAGTGGTATCAGAGCAAAACAAGGTAATCATGGGTGATGGTTTCCCTTCCTTCATTGACAAATTGGATAGGAATAACTACCAGGCATGGTCATTAAGAATGAAGACTTATCTACAAGGGAGAAGCTTGTATGGATACATATCAGGAGATGAGGAGTTGCCCTCATTTAAAACCAGAGGCCTACCTACAAAGGATGAGCATGAGAGACTTAATCAATGGTGTGCTAAAGATGCTTTAGCAAGGTCATATCTTCTAAACTCTATCTCTGATTTTCTTCTACCTCATGTTAGGAACTGTAAGACTTCCCAAGAGACTTGGGAGACCTTGGGAACATATTTCTCATCAAGCACAAGGGCCAGAAAGAATCAGCTATGGATTGAGTTTACAACTCTTAGGAAGCAATCAAAACAATGTGTTTCAGATTTTGTCACCAAAGTCAAAGATATAGCAGATCAACTTGCAAGTGTTGGAGAAGAAATTGAAGAAGAGCAAATTGTTAGACAAGTGATCAATGGACTCAAAGCAGATGACAAGTGGGAGAGCTTTACCACTGCAATGGACTTGTACATGGACATTCAAGCACCTGATCTAACAACTTTGATTGGACAACTCTTTACACATGAAGCCAAGATCACAAAGAATGGAGAGCAATCAAAAGGTAACAATCCCTCTGCCCTATATACAGATAAGAAGTCTAAAGACAAGGGTAAAAGCAAGAAGGTTGATGATGAAGGATCCACCTCCCAAGCAAACTATGCAGGGAGAGGTAGATCATCTAGAGGTAGGGGCAGAGGAGGTAAGTCAGGTAGGGGGAGACCCTATAATCAATCTCCATGCAATATTTGTGGCTTGTCTAACCATACTACAGATGAATGCTACAAGAACTACAAGAATCAAAGAGGAAGAGGTCATCAAAGAGGAGGATACTCCCAAGGCAGAGGCAGATTCAATCAATCTCAAGGCTACCATGGCTACAACAATAATTACAACAACAACTACAACAATAGCTACAATCACAATGGCAATTATCAAGGAGGATACAGGAACAGAAAGGATTACAACAATTATGCAGAGGATCAAGATGATTCCTTGTTGATTATGAACATGACATCTAAATCAGGTATCAATGATGATCATTTGTTCTATATTGATTCAGGTTGCTCTAACCATGTAGCTGGGAATGTTGCCTTACTCTCTGATTTGGAAGAACCTAAAGGCAAGCACCAAGTGAAGACAGGTGATGACACTAAACACTCAGTGATTAAAGTAGGTAATGTCAAAACAAGTGATGGTGATCAGAATTTGCTAAGCAGAGTATTGTATGTCCCAACAATCACCAAGAATCTGATAAGTGTAGGTCAGATTGTTGAAAAAGGTCTACAGGTCAGGTTCACTCAACATGGTGCATTTGTGGAGGATCCAAGACATGGATTCAGAAGGATAGCCAAGGGAGAGAAGTCAGGTAGATTCTTTACCTTTGAACTTGAGGATACTAAAAATATTGCCTTGTACAACTATAGGGACCAAACCCTATCAGAATTGGAGATGTGGCACAAGAGATTGGGTCACATTGGAGAGAGAACAATAAAGCAGATGAGCAGAGATCAATGTGTGCTTGGGATACCTAATGTATCCAAGCAACACATGATATACAAGTGTGGGGCTTGTCAATTTGGTAAGTCACACAGGTTGCCATATACCAAGAAAGGATTTATGCATGAAGACTACTTGGAATTGGTGCATACAGATGTGTGGGGACCAAGCAAGGAACCATCCATATCTGGATCAAGGTACTATGTATCTTTTATAGATGATTATAGCAGATGGACTGTCTTGTACTTCATGAAACATAAAGATGAAGTATTTAATTGCTTCAAAAGGTATCTTGCATTAGTAGAGAATCAAACAGGTAGACAATTGAAGAGATTAAGATCTGATGGTGGTGGAGAATACTTCTCCAATGACTTTGAAGACTTCTTGCAGGAAAGAGGCATCAAGAGGGAGATTACCACAAGGTACTCACCTGAACAAAATGGGGTAGCTGAAAGAAGAAATAGACTCATTGTGGAGACAGCTAGGTCTATGCTCAATGAGAAGAAATTACCAAATTATCTTTGGGCAGAGAGTGTATCTACTGCCACATACTTAATCAACAGGTTGCCATCAAAGACACTTGATGGAATGACACCCTATGAGGCTTGGCATGGTAAGAGACCTTCTCTAGATCATTGCAAGATTTTTGGGTGTGTTGCATATGTGCATATTCCCTCACAGGTAAGGGGAAAGCTAGACCCTAAGGCTGAAAAGTGTATCTTTATTGGTTATGATTTGAATCAGAAAGGATACAGGTTCTATAACCCCTCAAACAAAGGCTTCAAGGTAAGCAGAGATGTAATCTTTGATGAAAATGATTCATGGTATGATAATGAGTGCAGGAAAGTTAGCCTACCTTATGATATGGAAGAAGACTTTCCAAAGCTTGTCAGGCAAGAACCAACTCAGAATGAGGATACAAGTTCAGATGATGAAGACACCATCAACATTGAAGAGTTCAAAGCTTGGAAATCAAAAGGGAAGATGAAGATGAAGCAACTTGAAGACAATCCAGAATCCTCAACACAAGCTATGAGGAGATCTTCAAGAGAAAAGAAGAAACCTATTAGGTATGGATATGATACTTCACTTGTAACCAAGCACTCTGTATATCTTGCAAAGGATATCTTAAGTGAAGAACCAGGTACATTTGAGGAAGCTATTACTAAACCAGAATGGAAGGAAGCAATGGATGAAGAAATGGAGGCTCTCAAGGAGAGTGATACTTGGGACTTGGTACCCAAGAAGGACTCCATGAAGATCATAGGATCCAGATGGATCTACAAACTCAAAAGGAACTCAGATGGTTCAATAAGCAGGTACAAAGCTAGGTTGGTAGCCAAGGGTTTTGCACAAACCCAAGGCATTGATTATGAGGAGACATTTTCTCCTGTGGCAAAGATGCCAACTATCAGAATTATGGTGAGTGTAGCTGCATCCAAGAATTGGAACATGTACCAATTGGATGTGAAGAATGCATTCTTGAATGGATGGATATCTGAAGAGGTCTACATGTCACAACCACCTGGCTATGAGGATCCCAATAAGGTAAATCATGTTTGCAAATTGAAGAAAGCTCTGTATGGATTGAAGCAGGCACCTAGAGCATGGAACTATAGGTTGACAACCTATCTTTTGGATCAAGGATTTGTGATGAGTAAAGCAGACACTTCATTGTTTATAAAGAAGAACAATTCAGAGGTAATATACTTGTGTGTCTATGTTGATGACATCATTATTACAGGAAATGATGTTCAAGGAATTAGACACATCAAAGGTCAAATGATGAAGGAATTCAAGATCAATGATCTTGGATTATTGAAGTACTTCCTAGGGCTTGAATTGGTCTACACAAATTCAGGTATATACATTACTCAGAAGAAGTACATTCAGGACATGGTCAAAAAGTTTAATTTGCAGGAAGCTAAAGTCTCAAACATTCCTATGGAGGTCAACCACAAACTCAGTGCACATGAAGGAGAAGAACTCAAGGATATTACAGGTTACCAAAGTTTGGTAGGTAGTCTTAATTATGCTACCTTAACTAGAATTGATATCTCATATGGTGTTAGTATACTTAGCCAATTTATGCATAAGCCAAGAGTACCACATTTGGAGGCAGCCAAGAAGATAGTAAAGTACCTAAAGGGAACACAAAATCATGGTTTGTATTATCCATATTCATCAGATATTGATATCAAGGTATACTCAGATGCAGATTGGGCAGGTTGCAAGGATGACAGGAGGAGTACATCTGGCTACATATGTTTTGCAGGTGATAAACCAATTTCTTGGTCATCCAAGAAACAACCCACAGTGGCTCTATCATCTACTGAGGCAGAGTACAGAGGGCTAGCCAATGCCACTCAAGAAGCAATATGGTTGAAGTTACTCTATTCAGAATTGGGCCTATATACAAGGCCACCAATCATATTTGGTGATAATACAAGTTCACTTCATTTAGCTGCTAATCCTGTGTATCATGCTAGGACAAAACACATAGAGGTTCATTACCACTATGTGAGGGAGAAATTACTTAGCAAGGAAATCCAATTATCATATGTGTCCACTAATATTCAATGTGCAGATTTGCTTACAAAAGCTTTGGATGGGAGTAAGCTATGCAGGTTTAAATCCATGATTGGATTACAGGATATCATTGAAGACTAAAGATGAAGACTCAAGCAAGTGTTTGGCTTCAGGGGGAGCTGTTGGTGCAAACAAGCCTTAACACTTGGCTTTGTTGTGTGCCTTTGAAGACCCAACTTAAAGCTTGGACTATTGAACCCTTGGAAAGCATAAAAGATTGAACCCTTGGATGATACATTCACAAGAGTCAATAATCATGTGAACCTAGTCTTAGTGATTCTTACTTTTATCTCATGTAAAAGTCTATATGACTTTAACCACTCATGTAATCACACCTAACAGAGGAAGTCGTGGAAAATTTGATTGATTGAGTGGGTGAATGATTGAGAGAATATCTCATTCACTTTTAGATACATGATTCAAGGAGATTGACATAGATTTGAAATTCAAAATTTTACTCAATCTCTATAAAAGCTACAAGTCAAAAGTCGCGGGTATCCTTCACTCCTCCCGAGGCAATTCTGAGTCAATCATTGAGTGTGTGTGAGCTACACCATAGCCTACACCTCTGAGTACCATTGGGCATCACATTACATGCCAATGGGAATGTACAGTCATTAGATTTAATCAATATACATATATTCATAGTCTCTGTTTTCTCTGAGTGACTACCTCCAAGTCTGTCAACTTCAACAGAGCATATCTCAAGATCTACTGAATCAAATTTGATGATCAAGGGCTCATTGGAACTAGCTCAAAGCATTCTACAACACTACAAAGTTTCAAGTCAATCTATTCAGCCAATTGGGAGAAATCGCTGTCGAAGTGATCACTGGTATATTTCTGTGTGATTCCTAAAAAATCGGGGGTGTCCCTGAGTTTGCTAAACATCATGCTCAGTGTATAGTTTATCATTTGGAGTGATTTAACTTGCTAATGACAGCTTGTTAAGTTAATTTAATACTCTCAGAAGGAATTAGACCAATTGTAAGTGTGCTGGACACACTGAGCTTAGGACTGAGCAGGTGTCATTACAGGAATAGCAAGTTTTTGGACTTATGAAGGTTCAAACTTATCTGTTTTGATCTAATCATTACTCAACTCATTTCCAAAGTACATATAGCATATTTTGGTGTTATTTGGAAGCTCAAGGAGTCTCCTAACCATATCTGAAGAGAAGAAAGGGCAGGTGTGAAGCAGGTCTAGCAGCACCACCTTGATCTTCTGATTGTACCCAGCCATCACATCCAACACAAATGACCTAAAAGTCACTTATCATTAAGACTTGGTCCCAAATCTCTCGTAACTTGATTGAGACTTCTTCAATTTCAGCTTTTCCATCTTCTTCTCCAAATTTCTGCGTAGGTTTCTCTCCCTACTTTCTCTCTCCTCATGTAGCAACCCACTCCCTTGGTGTTTGGAGCAACCGAGCACACCACCATGTAGCTTTCCGCGCCTTCTTTAACTGGCATTAGAGCCTTGAGCTGTTCCATCGCGACGAAGTTTCTCCAAATGATTTTCTACTTCAGCCTATGCTAGGTTGAATGCTTTTTCTTGCATTTGGGAGAATTTCATCATGAAAAACCTCCATTTTTTAGATGAAAATTCTGTTTTTGGAGGATTATTTCAGCCCATAGCAAAGCTGAAGAAAATTCTGAGTTTTGCAGAGAGTTTAATCACGGAGACCCTCTCCTATTGTGCTTCTTTTGTTTTCACAAGTCATTTTCAGAATTCGAGCTTTTGATTTTTCATTTACAAGTTCTTTGTTGTAGAAATTCTCTTTCATTTCAAGTGGGAGTACATGTATAAAGATTGCTTTAAGCTTATTACAGAAGGTCATTTCTCTGGTTTTGCAGGTCATATTGCTTTAAAAATTGGGGCTTTTGTGAAAACAAACATCCATTGACTCTCTTTTGCATCTATGTATGCTTTTTGTGGTTGAAAAACAATAAATTTGTTGTTTTTGATGCAATTACAACTTGTTTGAATTTTTTAGAGTTTTCTGAGAAAATTGAAGCAATTGAGTTTTGCAAGTTTTGAAGAGGTTTTGGGCCTAATTGCTAAAGCTATAGTCTTGTCAAGTGATTGCGCACATGACAACAGGTGAATTTTACCTTTTTTGGGTGAATTTTTGAAGCTCTTAGTGTGCAAACATGGCCTATACCTCCCCTGATGTCAAAAGTTTGTTTGAGATCAAGAGATTTGAGGGAAGTGGCTTCAATTTTGGAAAGAGAGAATGTTCGGCATCCTCTTTTTTAAAGATTGCGAAGGGGCTCGTGAGGAAGTCAAGCTTGAAGATATGATAGATGCAGTATAGGCAAACTTAAACAAGAAGGCCATCACTTATATCAGATGAAATTTTAATGGATCGGAAGGGCCCTACATGTGCTTTTGAGGTATGGGAGAAGCTCAAGGCCACCTATGAAAATACCATGCCTGTAAATCAAGTGCATCTTATGTGTAAGCTAGTGTGTATGCTTGATGAGTCAAAAAGTGCGGCTGAGGACATATCTCCTTTTACAGGGACTCTCTTGCAATTGAAGGACTCCGGATTAATTGCATTTGATGATAAGCTAAAGGCCATCTTCTTGTGATTACCTTACCATGATTCATGGGAAACATTGGTTGTTTCACTTTCGAATAGCCCCAATCTTACCTTTGATGGTGTAAGGGGTTCTATTTTGAATGAGGAAATCAAGAGGAAACCTAGTGGAGAGAGGAGTGGTTAAGTCAATGTGGCTAGAGGAAGAATAGAAAGGAAAAGTGCAAATGTACAGAGGAATAGGAACAAAAGCAACGGCAAGACTAAAGTTACTTGTTACCAATGTGGTATGAAAGATCACAAGAAGCTTGATTGCAAATACTATAAAGCTGAACTAGAAAGAAAGAAGAACAAAGGTGACAGGAAGAAAAAGGACACGAAGTATGAAGCACATGACAACTCAAAGGACAAGGACAAAGAGAAGGCCAACGTGGCCTCTAGTATCGTCATTGAGGAGCTATTGGATGCAGAAGATATTCTTTGTGCTACTATGGGAGTAGATCATGCCGAAGTTAACGATGCTTTTGTTAATATTCATGCACAAGATATGCAGATCACAAATAGGGATGTGATCGATGCCTTGCTTATTGTGAATGATGCTTTGTCACAAACATGGATTGTGGATGGAGCTGCATTGTTCCATGTTACTCCTATTAAGGAGTGTTTTACTACCTTTCATGCAGGCAACCATGGACATGTATATCTTGGAAATAACCATGCTTGTTCTATTGAAGGTATTGGCATAATGCACCTCATTGTAGATGGCACTAATGAGATGGTTTTGCATGATGTAAGGTATGTACCAAGCATCAAGGAAAGCCTATTGTCTATTGGGCAAATCCATATGCATGGATATAGTACTCTCTTGGAGAAGGGGTCATAGAAGCTTATCAAAGGCTTTAGGCTGATTGTTAAAGGTACAAAGAAAGGGACTCTTTATTGCTTGCATGGCAAGGCCTTGCTCGGCAAGTTTATTGCTTTGGCTGAAATCCATTCACATATGGAATTATGGCATAAAAGGCTTGGCCACATGAGCCAAAAAGGCCTTGATAAACTATGTAATTTGGACAAGTTTGATGCTAAAGGCTCAAAACTTAATTTTTGTAACGAATGCCAATATGGTAAGCAAGGAAAGAATTCCTACTACTCTGGTGTCTCTCGTAAGTCTAATGTGCTTGATCTTGATTCTTGTTCATTATGATGTTTGTAGCATGCCCACCAAATCTATGGGGGATGCTCTTTACTTTGTTGTTGATGACTACTCTAGGAAGCTTTGGGTATATTTGTTAAAATCTAAAGATGAAGCCTTTGCAACATTTAAGAAATTTCACGCATTTATGACCCAAACTGGTAGAAAGCAGAAATGCTTACGTGCAGATAATGGGGGTGAGTTTACAAGTGCTCTGAATTCAATAGATTTTGTGAAAATCTTGGTATTAAGAGGGAGCTAACAGTCCCATACAACGCCTCTTCCAATGGTGTGGCTGAAAGGTATAACAAGACTTTATGTGAGAGGATAAGATGCATGATGTCCACAGCTAATCTCCCTCATGGATTCCCTCATGGATTTTGGGGAGAGGCTTACAGTCCCATACAACCCCTCTTCCGACGTGTGGCTGAAAGGTGTAACAAGACTTTATGTGAGAGGGTGAGATTCATGCTGTCCATAGCATGGATTCCCTCATGGATTTTGGGGAGAAGCTTTGAAAACTGTATTTCATGTTTGCAATCGATCCCCTCATGTGTCCTTAAAAGGTGGCATTCCGGAAGAGGTTTGGTATGGCAAACCAACCTCATATGACCACATACGCATCGTTGGTTGCGATTTTTTTACGCATATAAGGCCTGAGTTGAGAAGCAAGTTAGAGGCAAAGTCCATCAAAGGAATCTTTATTGGTTATGGAGATGAAGGTGAAATGGGCTACATGATTTGATTACCTCAACTCAAGAAGGTAATACGCAGCCATGATGTTGTATTTAATGACGCAAGGCTGCTAAAAAACGATTGTGCCTCTAAAAGTTACCATAAAAAGATCAAATTTCAGCAAGGTTGCATCTATTCGCATACTAAAAATTCCAGTACCATGATCCGGTTCGGTTTGGTAGCGAACCTTACATCCGGATCGTCCAATTCTTTGTATGGTTCACATGATGGTTTTTTTTTAATACTAGACCCAAATTGCTTCCAATTTACAATGCACATATATATACATGTATACATATATATATATATATATATATATATATATATATATATATATATATATATATATATATATATATATATATATATATATATATATGTATGTATATATATATATATATATATATATATATATATATATATATATATGTATATATATATATATATATATATATATATATATATATATATATACACACACACACATATATATATATATATATATATATATATATATATATATATATATATATATATATATATATATATATATATATATATACATATATATATATATATATATATATATATATATATATATATATATATATATATATATATATATATATATATATATATATATATACACATATATAGATGTGTATGTATGTGTATATATAATTTTTACATGTATATAAAAACCCTAATGTACCTTACAAACCTTACCTTGAAGGTAGGATTCGGTTCATGTACCTTACTCGTACCGAACTTTAGGAACCTTATGAATCTAACCACCTTGAATTTCAGCATGTACAGCCACATGTTAGATTTGATATGAACCCTCAGGATGCACCACATTTGGCTGGAAATGAAAATGAGCCATTGGTTATTGAGCCAGATGATGTTGGACTGCAAAATGAGGCTCTTGATGAGCATATGCAGCCACCTATTCATGCTGAAAACAGGGGTGGAAATAATGTACAACATCCCATTAACAATGAAGAAGTTGATGTACCTCTTGATGTAGATCCATTGCCAGATAATGTGGATCATTGGGTAAGAAGATCTACACGTCCTAGGAGGCCAGTGAACAGATATTACCCATCTGTACATTACATTATGTTATCAGATAGGGTAGGCTGAGCTTCTCACTTATAAAGAGGCAAAGCTATGTGAGCACAAGAAGAAGTGGGGATTAGTCATGCAAGAAGAGATAAAGGTCTTGCATGCAAATGATACTTGGAATTTGGTTGAGTTGCCCAAAGGTACGAAGGTCCTTCCCAACAAGTGGGTATAGAAAATCAAAACTTTTGATGGAAGACCCAATTATAAGGGAAGATTGGTTGCTAAGGGATATGCCCAAAAAGAGAGCATTGATTTCCAAGAGGTGTTCTCTCTGGTGGTTAAAATGACCACATTACGTGTGTTATTTGCTCTCAGAGCTGCCTTGGATTTGGAGTTATTCCAAACATAGTTCAAAGTGAGTTTTAAACACGAGTTTTAAAAACAGGTTTTAAAACGTTTAGTACGTAGGGTACTAAACAAATGGAAATAAAAAACGAGTATTATATTTTGTCGCAACATTAATTTTTTTTTTCCCCCAAAATAACCATGAATAATGCATGTCTAGTATTCATACCACATATCTAGTGGTGAACACACATAAAAAAACTTAATCTACAACCTTATAGAACTTAGAAGACAATGCTAGAGTAGAATTTATATATCAATGATGAACCGTGAATGTCAGATTTCATGAGTCATGACTCAAGTCTCGTATAAAAATGGTAAAACCATATCATAAGTCTAAATCCAACAAGATACATCCATGATCCAACTGATCACTATCACACTATGTCCAAAATATATGAAGCATGCTTATAGCTATACAAACTAAAGTGACAAGTCTAAGATGACTCTGCAATGTCCTCGGTAGAGACATCATCTATGGCTCATCATCAAATGTGCTAGCCCATGAAGATGTACTATCGAAGTCAATATGTCCAAATGCAGTTGCAATCTCAGCAATCTCTCGTCCCAAGTCATCGTCTCCACTAGAAGATGAGGCTGAATCCTGCTCGCAATCCTCTCGAACAACTGGATGATCTCTCTGAGTGGTAGAAGATCCACCACCCCTTCCACGACCTCGTCCACCCCTTCTTGAAACATACTTACCGTTTACGTAATACTAAATAGTATTACAAATCTACAATTTACCCACCCCTTCGAGTGTCGGCTAGTGGATGGTAATGATGGATCACCTACATAAACAATGCATATATATGAGAGAAAATCGTAGCAATGGGCATACTTGTGTAACGTGTTACCAACTTACCGTTTACGTAATACTAAATAGTATTACAAATTTACAATTTACCTATCCGTCGAGTGCGGCTACGAGTCTGTTGTACAAATCTCTGAGACTCCTCTGCAAGCCTGGCAAAGATATCCCTCTCTTTTTGAGGGATTTGAGGAATATCTTTGACTTTACCAATATCAACTAGATCAACATTTACTTGCAAAATTCAGTTTTTTAATCAAAATTAAGTCTAGACTCTAGTAAATAGCTTTAAGCTTTCATAAAACTTCAAATTTAGAAATTAGAACTTACCTGTAGTGGGGCTATGTTATCCCTTTAGTCTCTAACAACTTGAGGTTACAATGGCAATAAACCAATCTCTCAAGTTGTTGAGGACTCAATCTATTCCTTTTTTTCGTTTGGAATAGAGCCCATGTACTCCAGTTCCTCTCTGCAGGACCTGTGCTACAATCTTGCGAAAGAATTCGCAAGGTTAATCTTTGCTATGATTCGTGAAAAAAATAATAGATCATGATTCATAAAAAATATATTCAAATGGATTTTGAAAGACTAAATGGTAAAAATACTTACCAATAGTGGAGCACTCACTCCATATTTCTCCCACCATGTGACCGGAGCAACCTGGTTCTCGCGTAGCCATGCAGTGGGCTGTCCAAAGTAGCGCTCCATGCTACAGAAATGCAATCTCTCAATCTCTAACTGTGACAAAATACCAACATCACCGCCGCTCCATCGCCTGATGTAGTCAATCCAGCTATCCTCTAGCTCAATGTCTGTAAATTGCTGCTCACTTCTCCATAATGGATGAAGAATATGAGCAACGGCATGGATTGGTTTATGAAACCAATCCCATCTTTTTCTCACAGCATCACATAAAGTGGTCTTCCTATATAATAAACAATGAAGTTATAAACATCATACATGTGAATCATGATAAATTATTATTACTATATCATATGATGATTGATCAATTGACAAAACTTACTCAATGTCCGAGAGTCCGACAACTTTCTGAATGCTTTCTTGTATACGATCAATGTACTCATATAAAAGACCAAGTGTGCTTCCCTCCATATCTGTGATGCGAAGAACACTGTACACTGGCTGAATGGAAGCTACCAACGTATCTCCCTTTGTCCAAAACTCATCATCTCCCATAATGAGCGCCGAGAACTGTGTGAAGAGAGTGTCTCCTCCTCTGACCTCCTGAATGTTGTACCAATCCTAAGCCACCACCTTACGTAGAAGCCCTTTTCTTACTCTAAGGACTCTATCAAGTACTATATACATGTAACAAAACCGTGTCATAGAGGGTTTCTGGAAATCCAAGGTAGAGGGGGCACGAAAGATGTTCAATACTTTTGGTTTAGTAGTGACAAATTTCACAATGAATTTTGCTTTATCAAAGATCGATTTCACCCATGGAAGTGTCCCAATGTCTTCCATAAGGAAATCTAAACTGTGGGATGCACATGGTGTCCATGTAATCTTGGGGTATGCCTCTTCAATCATACGCCCCATCGACACGCAATTGGACCCATTGTCGGTCACAACTTGCACTACATTCTCACTTCCCACATCCTCAATGGCTTTCTTAACATGTGAGAATATGAATTCACCTGTCACTACTGTGCCTGGTGCATGGGCTGGTATAGCACGTAAAAACATTGTGTGTTTGCAAGAGGACACAAGGATGTTATAAATATTCCTTCTACGAATGTCGGACCAGCCATTGCAGAGAATAGAGCATCCATATTTCTCCCATACAGATCGTAGGGATAACATTTCAGTCTCTACCAGCTTTGTTTGCCTTGAGAGCTCAGTAGTGCGCAAGGTTTGTCTTGAAGGACCCTCCCAAGCAACACCTATTCTACTAATGGCTTTCATTGCCCTCTTCCATGGAAGAGTACTAGCAACATTAAATGGAATGCCACACTGAATGAAGAGTTTGGTCAACTCTCTAGTGGCCTCTTCCATATGTTGCTTTTGCACTCCAGCCCTTATATTGCCTCTCATGAATATATTACTATCAGGGATCTTTGAATGTGATGGATGACGTGAAAAAGAGGGAGAGGCATGTGTGCGTGGCATTTTACTTGCACTGTGATCATGAACTTGAGGAGACAGGATTTCATCATGAAGAGGCTCATTACCCGCACCCACAGTGCTCTCAGACGATGGAGGCATAGGCAAATTACCCACCCCTCGGCTCAATTGGAGTTTAGGAGTCAACTCTCTACGGTTTTTTGCGGTATGGAAGTGCATTTTCCAATGCGTCTTTCTCTCAACCCAAGGAGATGAGCTTTCATGTGGGATGCCGAGCCACCATAAATGGCCTTGCAATAATTGCATTCCCAAGAGGTGGGGCTATGAATTTTCACATGGTTAGGGATGACATCAGGAGCTCTACCCATGGTGAAAGTTGAAACTTGCAAAATAATGAAGGGTTCAAAAAAAGCCATGTAGACCACTTTTTGTAGGATCAAGATGGCAGCCCCTTTCATTCTTGTGCTGTATGGCTAATCCTGGCAAAGTGCATTGGGAGGGAGGCAAATCTATCTTGAAATATTTGAAAGGGACCAAAGGTTAATGCCTATGTTATGGAAAGGGTCCATTGGAGTTAAAAGGATTCTGTGATTCAAACATGGAAGGTGATGTAGACACATTCAAGTCGAGAAGTGGCTATGTATACATCCTTGCAGGTGGAGCTATTTCATTCTAGATTTTAGAGGATAGTTGCACTATCTACTACAAAGGCTGAATATATTTCATCCAGAGAGGCTTCCAAAGAAACCGTTTGGTTAGCCCGCTTGTGTAGCGAGTTTGGGATGCTTGAAAAGGCACCTGTTCTTGGATGCGATATCCAGAGTGCCATATGTTTGGCAAAGAATGCCATGTTCCATGCTCGCACAAAGCATATTGATGTGAGATACCACTTCATCGGAGAGGTGTTAGAGGATGGCCTGATCACTTTGATCAAGGTCAATACTTCACAGAATCTTGCAGATGCTTTCACGAAGTGTCTACCCAAGGCCCAACATCAGCTATGTATACAGATGATGGGAGTTACTTAGCTTAAAGAAGCCTCCTTGGTCAAGTGGGATGATGCAATATGGAACACTCATGTAGTGGGCTGCATCATCATCTTTGGGATAGTCATCCTTGGAGAGCTTGGCATGTGGCTCCAATGGCACTCCAAGAGGCTTAGCATCAGCCACATTAAATCTGTCCGGCACTTTTCCAATGTACTTTTCTTGGGATAAATGCAAAGTATGCTGTTGCATATCCCTTTTTATTCGCATACCAAGTATATGCTCAGCTTCCCCGAGGTCTTTCATTGAGAATGCATAGTTCATCTATGGTTTTAGAGCATTCAAAGTGCTCTTTTTCTTCTTAGCCAGCAACATGTCATCTACATACAGCACTATGATAATCGGGCGGCCATCTTCATCCTTTTTACTGTACAAACAGTGATCTGCATGGCTTCTTTTGAACCCATGTTTGAGCGTAAATGCATCAAACTTCTTATACCATTGTCTGGGGCTTGTTTGAGTCCATATAAGCTCCTTTTCAGCTTGCATACCAGATGAGCTTTTCCAAGAATGGCATATCCTTCTTGCCGTTTCATGTACAGCTCTTCATCTAAATCACCATGCAAAAATGCTGTTTTAACATCCATTCGGAAGAACTCCAAAACCAAGGCAGCTGTGAGAGCAAATAACACATGTAATGTGGTCATTTTAACCGCCGAAGAGGGCACTTCTTGGAAATCAATGCCCTCTTTTTGGGCATATCCCTTAGCAATGAGCCTTGCCTTGTACTTGGGTTTGCCACCAACAGTTTTGATTTCGTATACCCACTTGTTGGGAATGACCTTCCTACCTTTTGACAACTCAACCAAGTCCCAAGTATCATTTGCATGCAAGGCCCTTTACCTCTTCCTACATGGCTTACTCCCACTTCATCTTGTGTTCACATAGCTTTGCCTCTTTATAAGTGAGAGGTTCACTCTCCTTTGATAACATAATGTAATGCACAGAGGGGTCATATCTGCTCACATGCCTCCTAGAAGGTGTAGATCTTCTTACCCAATGATCCACATTCTTTGGTAATGGATCTACATCAGGAGGTACATTAACTTCCTCATTGTTAATGGGCTGCTATACATTGTTTCGAGCCCTGTTTTTAGCGTGAAAAGGTGGCTGCATATTCCCTTTAGGAGCCTTATCTTGCTGTCCAACATCATCTGGCTCAATAACCATTGGCTCATTGTCATTTCCAGCCATATGTGGTGCATCCTGAGGGTTCATATCAGATTTAACGTGTGGCTGTACCATAGTTGCAACACAACGCATTGCGTAGCGTTTGCAACGTTCGCAACGCAACGGCGTTGCGTTGCGATGTACGCAATGCATTGCAAACAAATTTTTTTGCCCTCCCCCTTGAGCCCGAAACGGGATCGCGGGGGAGGGCATTTCACATGCTTTCCCCTGTGTGTGCAGACTGCATCCGAGCCCTTCGAGTCCGCCCTCAGCCGAGAGAGAGAGAGAGAGAGAGAGAGAGAGAGAGAGAGAGAGAGAGAGAGAGAGAGAGAGAGAGAGAGAGAGAGAGAGAGAGAGAGAGAGAGAGAGAGAGAGAGAGAGACTCACCATGCCTAAACCAAAGCAAAATTGTTGGAAGTACGTGTCTAGCCAATAGAAATTTGGATGAGGTGGGAGTGAGAGATGGACATGTAACCTATGTGGTTATAAAGGGGGTGGTGGGGTAGATCGTATCAAAGCCCACCTTGCCAAATTTAGTGATTTGGGCATTGTAGCATGCAAACAACCTATGTGAGCTGACATCAAGGAGGAGCTCCTTGAGTGGGTAGCTCAGAGGGAAGCCAAAAAGTATCCAGAGAGCTCTCGGCCCACCTCCACCTCTATCAGCTCCTGTGATCCTCATCTACATGATGCTCCTGCACATCAGGGTCATAGGGGATCCTCTAGTGGAGGGAATGATGAGCATGGACATGACACCATCCATCTTGAGGATGACACACAGCCATCGACGAAGGCAGCCCAAGGATCACTTTCTTCGACATCCGTACGTGCGGGCTTTTAGAGGCAGCGGGAGCTTGAGGCCAAACAAGGTATAATGAAGCTATTCATACAGTGTGGCCTCTCTTTTAATGTTGCACGCACACCCGCATGGAAGGAAACCATGGAGTTAGTGAGCACAGTGGGATCTCGCTTGAGCAGTCCTTCACATGGGGAGTTGAGGACTAGTGAGCTATGCAAAACAAGGTTGGAAAAAAACGCGACCCGAACCTCCTTGAATGGTTCGGTACGTTCGGTACCTTCGGTACGTTTGGTACGTGTTTTTTTTTTTTTTGGTACTCTAAGACTCAAAAAAAAAAAGTACATTTATGGGAAGCTTTTACAAAGTGTTTGCACACTGTTTTGTTCCTTGTTGGTAAGCTATAAACCTCGTGGCTCTTCCAAGTTAGGATGCAACCTTCAAGCATCTATTAGTACACAATGTCCACCTAGAAGCTTTAGTGTATGTGAAATAGTACTACATAGTACAATACTACTATACAATGTGAATGACAAATGTTTAGTGATATGTATTGCACAATGTACAGTACATTTACTAGCTCTTTGCCATCGATATTGTAGTATTTTATTATGTATATTTGAATTTAATTTACATAATCTAATTCATTGTATGTGTGTGTGTGTATATATATATATATACATATATATATATATATATATATATATATATATATATATATATATATATATATATATATATATATATATATATATATATATATATATATATATATATATATATATATATATATATATATATATATATATATATAGATAGAGAGGGAGACACGTACCGTACCGTACCAAACCCCCCTTCCACGTACTGTACACGAACCGTTCACGTACCGTACATATCGTACCAAACGTACCGTACCACCTTGATGCAAAACAAAGGATATAGTGGAGAAGAAGTTAGAGCCCATGATGGGCACATGGGAGAAGTATGGATGCACTATTATGTGCGATGGATGGACAGACACAGAAAAAGGAATGTCTATAACATATTCACATGAGGAGTTGAGGACTAGTGAGCTATGCAAAACAAAGGATATAGTGGAGAAGAAGTTAGAGCCCATGATGGGTACATGGGAGAAGTATAGATGCACTATTATGTGCGATGGATGGACAGACATCAGAAAAAGGAATGTCTATAACATACTAGTGCATTGTTGCAAAGGCACTATGTTCCTTCGTGCCATTGATGCATCACAAGCTGGACTTACAGGGATAGTATGTATAGTTGAAATTTCAAGTTTTAATTTTAAGATATGCATTTGATTTTTGCATATGCTAACAGCTATATATATATATATATATATATATATATATATATATGTGTGTGTATGTGTGTATTATCTATGTACATGGCACATGTACATTGCATGTATATTATATTGTTGCTTGTATATACTATATAGTATGCAATGTGCATCATGCATCATGATTCATGCATGTGCCATGTGCATTGTGCCATCATCCATGGAGCATGTTGGGATGTTGCATGTTGCATGTAAAGTGACAAGTCTTTTCATATATGCCATATGGCTGATTTGGTGTAGTTTTGATAGAGGATCTTAGAAGGATCCCTTGGATACATTCTATTTTTTCCACCTACCATAAGGTGGTCTCTTTATTCACAAAGAGACCAAAACTATTAGCTATTTTCAGATTATACAGTGAGTTGGATATCCTGAAGCTTGCGAAGACCAGATTTGCTTACATGTGCATAGTGATGGAGAGACTACTTCGGGTGCGGCAGGCTTTGATGCAAACAGTTGTATCTACGGAGTGGACTGCATGGGATGGGCACACTACCCCAGAGAAGATTTTGTGTTCATTACATGCTTGTCAGACTCATTTTGGAGGGATGTAGAGGCACTTGTGCATGCCATACATCCATTATATTCTGTTCTTCACATCGTTGATATGGAGGGGAGTACATTGTGACTCATCTATGAGTTCATGGATCGAGTTGGCGAGTACCTTTCACATTGCCCATATTTGACATTGGACAAGTATTTAATAAATTATTACTTATTACTTTGAAGTTTGAATTTTTGACACTTAAAGCTCTTATTATCTTAAAAATTAGTCTCTAAAATTTTATAATTTCTTTGTTTATAGGATTGAGCAGCGTAAGGGTGTGTGGGGGGATCGATGGGATTGGTTTCATTGCCCGATCCATGGGATGGCATACTTATTGTATGGAGATCTCAGCGGGCCATCGTGGATGAGGAGCTCTTTAGTGCATGGAACACATATGTATATAGACTTTACCCAGCTGATGTAGAGTTGCGACTTCAGTTGGAGAGACAACTCTTGGTATTCCAAAATGGTGGTGGCCATTTTGGAAAGGATACAGCTTGTTTGAGATTTGCTCAGCTTCGACCAATATCATGGTGGGAGATGTACGGTCTAGTGCTCCTCAGTTGGTAAGTACTAAGTCAAAAGTCTTTAGTGTATTGCATGACATGTGCTAAATAGTAAATATGTATTATGATTTATGTACTAATTATTTTTTTAATTATGTTGCACTGTAGAGAGAGTTAGCTATTCGTATCCTTTCACAAGACTGCAGCGTAAGTCCTTGTGAAAGGAATCGGAGCACATTGGCACTCTTCCATACAAAGAAGAGGAACATACTATCTACAGCACAGTTGAAGTGGCTAGTTTATTGCCATTGCAACTTGTGTCTCTTGGAGAGCGGCGGCCATACAGGAGATGTGAGGGAGGTCAACATGGATACAGTAGATATAGAGAAAGTGAGAGATATTCCAGATATTCCTCCAGAGGATTTGGACTTATATACTATGCTCTACCATGAGTTGACCTTACCTCAGCATGATACCAGATCATCTCGGAGACGCAGAGGACCTAGCGGTAGTGGTGGTGCATCCACTAGCAGCAGACCACATACCGCTACTACTAGGGAGGACGAGGATGATGATGATGATGATGATGATGATGATGATGATGATGAGAGATGATTTGTCATCTGACACCATGTCAGAGTGACAGATGATTGATTATTGACATTTGAGACGTTGATATTTCACATTTGACATTTGATATTTCATCATTCATGATATGTATTTACTATTGTGATGACGGTGGAGTGTGGACGGTGGACAAATATCACGACTCACTTGTGACTTTATGTTTATCATTTGCCACTTATGATTTATGCCATGAGTCATGACTCATATGATTTATCATTTGTCATAGTGATTCTCTATGTTTTTATTTTGATGTATCAATGATCATTTATGTTATGAATCATGATGTTTATTGTAATTTTTTAAAAGTTAAAAACTAGAAAGTTAAGTGTTAAATGTTATGATATGATATTATGTTGTTAGAACTTAGAATCTAGATGATGATGTTATGATTATTGATGATGTGTCATGATTCATGTGACATGTTAGATGTTATATAATCAGATCATTGAATGGTAATTGATGTCAGATGGAAGTTGTAACATGCTAAACTTTAATATTATGATCGTGTGACATGAATGATGCAATGAGTCACGACCAAGTTAGATTGATAATCTCTATTATATATGATATATTTTATATTATAATATGTATTTTATGGTATATATAGTCATATCCCATCTTATTACATATCATAGGACCCAAAATATCTGAAAAATACATATATAAATTTTGAAAAATAAATAACTTTATCGCAACGCCAAGGTCCAGACGTTGCCCTCGTTGTTAACCCGTTGCCGTTGCCGTTGCAAAAACATTGCTTTCCGCTATGGGCTGTACATGCTGAAATTTGACTCTTTTATGGCCATTTAAATGGTGCTCTAGACTAAGTGGATCAAAATTGATGGGATATGCTGTAGAGCTAGATGGTTTGGATCAGCTAAATCCTCAAATCGGATCACATTAGGAAACTATGCATACTAAACTATAACTAATCAAGAGAGAAATATGTTGAAATTTTGGTGATTTCTTTTTGGTTAGTTGTTTACTAGATAAGTGCATGAGGTTAAGGGAGCGGTTGAACAAGTGATGTGTGTGAAATATTGTATATATGCATGTTATGTATTGCTTCTCCTCTTAAGTGCATTACATGTACAGCAACTTTGCCAGCATTTTCTTGCACTTTCACTGCTTTGCTGAAGCGATTCTCCCCTAGGAACCTCTCAAATGAGTTGGAAAAAACGCAAGGAAATTGAGGTACAGAAGAGGGTTGCTCTAGGAGCCAAGGTATAGTGTTATATCTGCTTTAATGGAAGATAAAATGTACAGTCTATTATATTTATTTACTTGTTATTTGCTTTTCTTCTTTTTGAGATTTCCTTCAGCCAGAGAAAGGGCATAGGATGCCTATTTCCATGGGTTTGAGCATTAAAAGAAAAAGGGAGAGGTTGGAAGAACAAAAGTTACAAGAGGTAAACATTTAATCTATTTCTGTTCTTTTATTTTGAGATGAAAGGGATATTTAATAGTGGCACAAATTACTGTATGGTATTCCTAGAAAGTAATCTTTCTTCAAATGAATATTTTTAGTTATCTACTGTGAGATCATCCTACATGGCAGTCTTGACTCTAGGATAACATTACAATTTGTTTTGTCTTTCTGAGTCTCATTGCTGACCATGTGTAGTTGATCCCATGTCATTAAAACTTCCACTTGTTGAGAGTTTGAGTTTATAGTGATGTTCTCGACGTCCAAAACTGGAATGGGTGGTATATCTGGCTCAGAGAACATCTTGTTTTGGTTTTCCAGGACTTCGCTTTAGGAAGAATTACAAAGAAGTGGAAAAAGGACACTGAGAAGCAAACTGCAAGTGATAGGGGTCTTAAGACATCAGAAGGTTTATTTAGAGGAGGAGTTTTGTATGTAAAACCGTTGCCACAAAAGAGGGAAGAAAAATTTCAACCATCCAGAGGCCATGGGAAGTCATCTAAGAAACACAAGAAATCAAAACAGAAAGGCAAAAGAAAAAGAAGATGAGCATCTATCATGATTTCATCTTCTGACATGGTGATATGTCACAGCATCCATGGCAAGAGATCCTCCTCTTTGGAACAATTCACATTTGTATCAATCCAAAATGTTTGATGTACCATTTTGACGTCCTAAAATGTAGCAATAATGATTCACCTACAATAGAGACCTTATCATCTTGTTTCGTTAGTATTATTTACAGTAGACACCAATGCATTAGGGAGTACACCTGGTTGACTTTGATTTTTGTACTAGATTGTTATCAGTACATTTCATTACAATTGCATTACTTGATATTCACCCATGTAACCCCTTTGTATGCACTGCTAGACTACATCAGTGATCATAGGAATGTAAAAAAGCAAATGTGTTCAGGGGTTTCACGGGTTCATTCTCTTCGACCATGTGGATTTGGATGATAATGTTCTAGGTCTTTCTACGGATACTCGGCTTGCTTAGGCTCCAAGGTAGGCAATGCAAAAAATCTAGGAGGAGAACTTGAGCATAATCTATGTAGATTTGGAGATGATATTTCCAATATAACCAATCCCAGAAATCTTCATGGGTGTGGAACATTTTTCCTTGATTATAGTTATTTACAATCATATTTCTCAATTGCGTTTTTCTTGGGTGTCCTAAGGTGGACCTTGATTGGGGCTTTTCCTTGTTATTGGGTTTTGATCTAGTGAGGGTGAAGCTTAGATTGTAGTGCATTTGAATACATTTTATCATGCAATCCATTAAAGAATTGGGTTTCATGCAAAAGATGCCTGCTCTTAAATCAGTGTTGTGTAGGCCATCGAGAAAGAGTGTGGTCAACTTCTCGTTAGAAGGAAGTTGAAGATAATATTCCATGTAATGCCTATATCATTGATTCATTGGATTTGCTTCAAGTGCAAAACTTATTTAAGAGTGTCATGTCAAACCTTGCTGGGTATAAATTCATTGATGAATGCTCACAAGAGTTCATCAATGTTTCTAAATTCTTCACAGCTCAGGGTTAGACCAAAGGCATGATATTGCATGAAGAAATCCTTTGCTTACTTGGCTTTGATCAGTTGGCAGAAGTTAGTGTCATGGGATCTAGGATGACTACCTCCCTCAAAAACACTCTTCATAATCCTTGCTACTTCAATTTGTTGGAGAGATGTGCCTAGATCGGACTTTTTACTGGGTTGGTTTCAGTCGTGTCAACTCTAATATGTGGTGACTAGGTGGTTCTCCTTTATTCTGAGGGTCTTGTGCAAGTATGTATAGTACACTATTTTCAAAAAGTGATCTCCCTTGATGAGAGAGAGAGAGAGAGGGGGAGGGGGAGGGAGGGGGGAGGGAGAGAGAGAGAGAGGGGGGAGGGAGGGAGGGAGGGAGAGAGAGAGAGAGAGAGAGAGAGAGAGAGAGAGAGAGAGAGAGGGAGGGAGGGAGGGAGGGAGGGAGAGAGGGAGGGAGGGGGGGGGGGGGGAGGGAGAGGGAGAGGGGGAGAGGGAGAGGGGGGAGGGAGGGGGGGAGAGAGAGAGAGAGAGAGAGAGAGAGAGAGAGAGAGAGAGAGAGAGAGAGAGAGAGAGAGAGATAAGACCACCCTCCCATGTCTATATATGTTCTCTCTCTCTCTCTCTCAGACTTTTCATTTCATGGATTTGTACCTGAAGTGCCCTTTGCTTTGGGGAATGTGGAAAACAACAAAAGGATTCACTTGATTTTGGGGCAAAGTATATTTCCACTAGGAAGTTATCTTGTTGGAATAGTATCATTAGAGTAGTAGTGGGTAAGTTTTGAGTTTTTGATGCACTATGCTTTTCACCAAAAAGATAAGATTAGAAGGGTGTCATGGTTCCCCAAAGGATTTTCAAGACTTCTTGGAGAAGCCAAGGTAAAATAGTCTTTTTGTAAGGTCTTTACAGCCCTTGACCAAAATTTATTGGAAAGTTCTTGACACAAGGATCTCAATGTATGAAAAACATTCTCAATTTCCTTTCTTCTTCTTAAAAGAAGACTTTAGTTCTCACTAAGTTGCTTTGCATATACACAAGCAGTGCATATTCTCCAAGTATCAAGATTGTACCAAAAGTACATTTGGGCACAAGACAAACGCTCTAGAAATTCAGGGCAATCATGATATGGTTTCTCACCCTATTTTGAGGTGAATCCTTCGATGGAATCCCTTGTGTAGTATGTCCCTTACCCAGTGGGGATGATTGTTCAACACTCAATAGGCCAATATCTCTCACTTTTTCCCAAACAATTGCTTTGCACAATGCTCCTATGTAGGGCAATCATGGTCCAATTACATGACGTTTCTTTTATTTTTTGTTTTTTCTTTGCAAGCATTGCTAGAGCACTTATATGAGGTAAGACACTAGCAAGAAGTCAATTATGTGTTTAAAATTCCTCAAAAACTTAGGTGATTACATTGGCTATCTAGGACAATCATTGGTGGAAATTCCACTCTTCTGAATTTCTTGATGGTTTTTGGCATAAAACTCTTCATTAGGCTTTGCTAGTACTTGGGCACAAAAACCTAGCAAAAAAGTTCACTTTTCCCTTAGATGATTGCCTTGTTAGCCTAAGAAAATCACGATCAATTACTTGGCATTTCCTAGGTTTCTTTTGCACCAAATATTACATGTCTGTAGCTTATGAATTGGATAAGTGTATGGTTAATCCTTACCTTCACTATTGACCACTTTTTCTAGGATCATTGCCCTGTCAACCTAGAGTAGTCATGGGCAATATCTTGCGGTTTCCTTGGTATTTTTGGTGTCAAGTTTTGCATAGGAATGTCTCATGACTTAGGCAAATCAAATATAAACTTCATTTTCAAATTTGAGCATTTTCCCATATACAATTGCTTTATACATCACCTTCCTCCCCAGGCAATCATGGGTGTAAAAACTTGCTTAAAAACTATTGAAAATAGGTTAAATATGAAGGAATACACTCCCAAACAAGCAAATAATCTCCAAGAACTCATACCTTGCAAGGTGCCATCCTCCAAGCGTGATGGGTGGCAAGATGCATCCCTCATAATGGCACCAAAGTGTTTGATGTAGATACCCTCGCATACACATGCATCAACCGACATCAAGAAATGGGTCCTTGCCTACAAAATGTCAGGTGGAGAGATGATTAAACGGTATGAAAACCTTCACCACTCAAAGAGTCATGCACACACAAGGACTCTCAGACACATGCACACATATACACACACATATGCAAACAAACCTCACTCATAGACAAGGCGCAAGATCTTTCAAGAAACTCACAGTTGATTAGAAGAGATAAAGAATAAGAACAAGAGCAACTACAAATGAGGGTTTAGTGTACGTTTATACTTCAGTTTTAAAAAGTGACCCTCTTAACATTCTAGTTTCTACTCTAATTAAAAATAGTTCCTAAACCCTAGTTTGAGGTTAGATTTGAGTGCAAAAAGATCTCGTAAAATTTGGAGGGTTTGGGAATCATTGTTGAAGCTCGAAGACTCCTCATCTTAAAGAAATGTAAAGTATTAGAAATGGCCTTTGGATATATCTAAAGGTGGATTTTTACATAAAAGTGGCCTAATTGAGGGATAGTTACGGAATTTTGAGGCTTCTCTTAGATTGTCACATTTCTTGAGTATATCCACCATTCTTTTTGCTTCATTTCCTCATAACATTGATCATATTCTCTCTCTCTCTCTCTCTCTTTAACCTTCCAAAATTGCTTCGATGAGTCTCCATCTCCAATAACATGAATTTGCATCATCTGGTAAATCAAAAGTTGGAAAACTTTTAACCATATCTTTGTCCTTTATATGCTTGAGAGTTGTATAGCTAATGTGGCCAAATATTGCATGCCAAAACTTCATACTTTCCTTTAGAGAGGTAGATGATGTAGCAAGGTTGGCACGTCCATTTTTTAACAAAATAAACATGCCACTTCTATTCTCACCTTGTAATAGATAATGTTTTTCATTAGGTGTAAGTATTTAACATGAATCTTTTTAAACTTAACTTTATAACCATTCATTAGATATGTGGAGATAGAGAGAAAACTTTTTTTTATCTTTGGTACATATAAAAAATAGAATGGTGAAATTACCACTTGCTCTTGATTTAAGTGTAGCTTGTACCATACCAAAAAAATCCAAATGATGAACATCTAAAATGATCACTCTTTTATCTCTAGAGTTAGTAAGCAATGAAAATACCTTGTTGCAACCTTTCATATGTTTACTAGCTCTATAATATATAATTCAAGAATTCTATGATGTAGGATTCAATGTTGCTTGATCAAGAAACTTCCTCTCTTTTAACAAATGCAAAAGTATCTTCTTCAAAAGAAGATTAACCTTTTGATACTTCTTCAACATTATTACCTAAAGATCTTTTCTTTTCATAAAAAGTCTCTTTTTGCACTATGCATTATGATGATCTAGTTTCTTCCAATAATTGCATATTCCCTTCTTAGGTGTAGATGTGGATGAAGTAGATTTGTCCTTAGGTATAGGTGAAGTAGCTGAAGTAGAGGTTGAAGAGGATATGTTTGAAGACTTAGAAGAAGATGACTTACTTTCCTTGTTTAATTGTTGAGCTTCCTTCTTCTTCTTCTTCTTAATCTTCTTCTCCTTAATCTCCTTAATCTCCTTCTTCTTCTTAATCTCCTCCTCCTCCTCCTCCTCCTCCTCCTCTTCCTCCTTCTTCTTCTTCTTCTTCTTCTTCTTCTTGCCTTTGGATGATGAGATCATAGCTTAATCATTCTCATCCATACTCTTTTGTTGATCTTCATCTTGAAGTAATATGAACTACAAATCTTCAAATGAATTTTCTCCATCTCTTATAGAGAGAGAGAAGTAATGAAAGAACATTATGTAGATGGAAGTGAATTTATAAGATTATTTTCCATTTCTTCATTAGAAATGTCGACTTCAACATTAAGAATTTGATCACAAATGACTTCAAGCTTTAAAATATGAGTACTCACCAACTCATGTTTGTGTTGGCTAATTTCCTCTTTAGATAAACTTTGCTAGTAGGCTTTTTGCTTTGATAGAGAATTCTTCAATTCTAACCAAGCTTGGCAAGAGGTTTTGCATGAATTGATTCGAAGAATATATGATACTTCACACCCACAATTATAAGAGAGAGTGCTTTAGCATCTCTTCAATCCTATCTTGATTTCTCTTCTATAGGAAGTAGCTTGATAGTATCACTCACTATAAAAGATGAGATGACTTCTTCCTTTTCTATCACTTCTTGGGCAAAAATTAGAGGATTTGTTTGCTTGGAAGAAAATGTAATATCATATTTAGTTTTTCTTCTCCTTGGATGCTTGCCATTTACAATATTCCATATGCCTTTGTACACTAGTAAATTCATAATCATGAAACTTCACATATGATAATTATGCATTTTCTCTTGTTCCAATCTATCTCTATAATTTGAAACAAGTTATGTATGTGCAACAAAAGATCTCATACCAAATGTTGGAAGTGTAATAGGCCCAATAATAATCAATGATTAGAATGAGTTTATTGTTGATCATCACTCTCATGTGATTTATGATGAAATCCAAAAGAAGCCTGGCTAGAGGGATCTGTAATCTATGACAACCAACATCATCCCTCTTGTTTGTATCTCTTTAGATTTTCCATCTCTTTCTCATAATAATACTCTTGTAATATATATAATAATAATAAATAAATAAACATATAGAAAAAACCAATTGAAATAAGATAAACTATATCAAATTCATTAATAATCATGGTTGTTCTTCTATATTTTGACTCAAAGAACGACATTCAAAATAAGTAACAACTCTATTTCCTTATTTGTAGGATTATGACCATAATCCTTATGCTACATTGAAATAAATGAAACAAGTTAATGGTTAGAGTTTCAAATAAAATAAAAAAAAGTTCGATAATACATATAAATGCAGCAACAAAAACCCTCATGCCCCATATGACGTAAATGATATATATGACCTGCTTCAATTCTTCTTTTGTAACCATGCATGTTTATCTAAAGAAACAAAAGTACATTGATCAAATGAAAATATTTAGAATACATATAAGAATCACAACCCACATTATTATTAACTATTGTACATATCTTATGCTCAGAGGAAAAATTATGTACATGTATTTTTCTATGAAAAGATGCCATGTCTTATGTGGTATGTCAGATCTTCTCTTATTTGTTCCCATCATGTAATATCTCTTGTAGTTTAAATTGAAACTAAAAAAACAATTGCATCAATATACAATAAAACTTCAAATTTATACACATGCATGTGTGCATGTGGATGTGTGAATATGTGTATCTTTTTGTATGTGTGTATGTGGTAATGTATGCATATGTAAACGAGTGCATGTTGTTGGAGTTTGAGGTCTATAGAACCACACGAAACAACACAAGGAAGAAGAAGAAGAGGAAGCTTGGAGCGCAATTCAATACATAATGTATTAACAAGTGAATGTACAAAGATAAGTGACTCGTTAGGGTTATAGGCATATATACAAGACGGGGGAAAAACCTCCTAAAGAGCAAAAAAGGACCTCGACAATCCTAAGTTTGTTCAGACACATAACTACTGAAATATATCCAAAAATCTACAAAGATGAGAAAGCACCCATAATATAAACATAGCCCTGATGGGTGAGCTCATTCAAGAACAAGCAAAGGAACCAACAAATGTGGAACATGCATTCCATGATCTGAATTGGAGGGTTGCCATGCAAATAGAATACAACAATATCATGAAAAATGGAACTTGGGAGATATTGGATCGATCCCCTAAGCGTAAAGTCATTGGCACCAAGTGGGTATGGAGGCTAAAGTACAAGGCTGATGCTACTCTAGAAAAGTACAAAGAAAGGCTTCTTGCATAGGGCTACTCACAAGTTGAAGCTATTGACTTTTGTGAATCATTTGCCACGATTGCAAGAATGATTACTATCCAAGTAGTACTAGCTATGACTACACATAAGCGATGGTCAGTCTATCACATGGATGTCCAATCAACATTCTTGAATGGAGTCCTCAAGGAGGAGGTATATGTGTCTCAACTACTAGGGTTTGAGGCTCCCCATTCAAAGAACAAGATATGTAAGATGAAGAAGGCATTGTATGGGTTGAAATAGGCCCTAAGAGCATGGTACTAGCAGATAGAGAAGTATCTCTTGGATCTAAGTCTCAAAAAATGTGCTTTTCATGCTAACTTGTATGTTCTAAAGAGAGAAGGGAAGATAATTGTGCTTGTACTCTATGTAGATGACCTCGTGATTACACAAAATGATGATGCTCTTCTTCAACAAAAAAAAGATGCCTTGAGTTTAGGATTCAAAATGACAAATTTAGGCTTAATGCATTGTTTCTTAGGCCTTGAAGTTTGGCCCTTTTTATAGGGATCCATTTTAGAATAGTGTTTGGTCATGTACAGGTCACTTTGGCCTCCATCTTTGGCTGGTTTCAAAAATTTTGTATCCCACATTGTTGGCTCATTGGTTCTATGGGGCTACTGGTGCTTTTTCCTTCTAAACCCATACCATTGTTGATTGTCTTCTTACTATTTCCAAAGAGGTGTGTTGATCTTCTTTTGATCTCTGTGCTTGGTTCTGAACCTTGCCTCTCCTTGGCTTCTTTGTTGAGACTTTTCTCATGAGGGAGAGCATAGGTTTTTGTGCATGTAAGAGTTCCTTGGGCACCCACATGCATAATCACCCTTGTTGAGCTGCAACTAATTCCTTAGACACCCAAATTTGTATGTTACTGTGGTCGGCCTTCATCGGCCGCTTTGGTACCCAAATTTGGAGTACTCTTTGAGATAGGGATCTATGTTGTTCTGTTACTGGTTGCCTTGGCTTTTTGCGCTACTTCTTTGGTAATGAGTCCGACTACAATGGTATGATTGACTCCTCTCCCTTTCATAACTAGACCCGCTTCATACCTGGAACTACTTTCTTCTTGAATTTTGTTTGTCTATTTGATATAGCAGTTGTCTTGCAATGTTTTGTTTGCCTTTGTGGTTGAACTATGGTGGCTACATTAGTCTTTGAAAAAGAAGAGAGATCCACTCACCTTCGAACCTGTTCTTCCATGATTGAGTCCTTATGTATCATAGAGCTTTTAAAACATACAACATCTTCTTCTCTAAGATTTGTGTTAGAAAAACTAAGAGAATGTGTGATACCTTGATTTGTGGTCATGCAATTCTCTAATTCTAATGTAATGCATTGTTCATGTACCCAAACTTGAAGAAGTTGAATTGTTAGATTTGATTTAACTGCATGGTCATATATCCAATCTTGACCCAAGACCAGTGGTTCCATAAGGTCCTCATCTTGACACACTAGCATTTTGACTATCATTGGGACATCTTCAAAGTCATCAATGAAAAATCATCAATGAAAGTCATGAAGTAAAGATAGTTCTCAAAAGAAGATGTCTGCATAGGATCACAGACCTCACTGTCAACAAGGTGCAATTTTTGAGTAGCTCAAACTGAAGCATCTTTTGGGAAAGAGGAACATGTAGCCCAAAATACAGCCTTCACAACCATGTTTACCAGGTGCCTCAAGTTTGGGCAGAGAAGACACCATTTTGGATTTATGTAGGCATAGCAAATCAGCAAAATTCAGATGACCAAAGCGTGCATGCCAAAGCTTTGCATCTGACATAGCTTGAGAATCTTGAACTGCACATGTTGAATCATTCATAGATTTTGCATAAACTATGAGCTTATATCGCCCACGACATAAAATTCCAGAAGCAATAATGGCATCGCCATTTGATAGATCACGAATTATACATTTGTCATCAAAAAATTTCACAACCAAGCCGATCTTGGCCAATGTTAAAACTGATAATAGATTTTTCTTGATCCTTGGCACAAATAAAGCATCTGACAATATAAAAGAACTACCATCAGTAGTAGACAGAATGAACTTACCAACTCGGATGATAGGATAAGAGGAGCTATTGGCGCATATGATAGTATTCCCTATAGGGCCAGGCTCAAGTGAAGTGAAGAAACTGAACTACGATGTAATATGTTTGGTTGCCCACTATCAAAGTACCAAACATCTAAGTCTAGTGCAGACAAACATTGTTCATGAGAAGATGGGTCATAATTGCAAATAGTAGTAAATGCCCATTCTTCATTCTACACAAGATTAGCAAACTCTATTTTGGGTGTAGAGGCCTATGCAACAACCATTCCAGCCTCTTTTTTCTTTGCCTCTTTTGCAGCCAGTTTTGGACAATTCTTTATGACATGATCATTTCCCTTATAGTATTTGCAAAACAATTTTTGCTTTTGTGTTTTCTTCTTGTATTTT
The DNA here is from genome assembly GCA_020310875.1 of Ceratopteris richardii. Taxonomy (NCBI): domain Eukaryota; kingdom Viridiplantae; phylum Streptophyta; class Polypodiopsida; order Polypodiales; family Pteridaceae; genus Ceratopteris; species Ceratopteris richardii. The sequence goes on from MU260584.1 coordinate 49,272, forward strand.
TCATCCTTCTTTGATTATGCAGAATTAGCTCATTTTTGCTTACTTATAGATGAGCTCCATTTACCTTTGCCCTTTTGACTAGCTAGGAAAGCTTGATCTCCAACATGCATAATGGACCTGTTCTGCACACATTGATCTTCCTATAATAGAACAGAGAGAAACTCCTCAAATTTTTAGGCATTCCAATTGCCTTTCATCATCAATCGAAGACTAGAAGAAAACTCTTATATGAATCTGGAAGGCAACACTTCATCAATAGAAATCAACTACTCCTTCGAATCTTTGATCTTTGTCAAAAAACTATCCATGGAATCTCCTTCATTCATGTGCTCACTCTCCAAATGCTTTTGGAGGTAAGCAACACGAGCCTCATTTGTTGCTTGGTATAAAGTGGTAAGTGTATCCCAAATGTCCTTTAGTATCTTGCAGGAGTGAATATGAGGAATAATCATAGATTCGACAGACAAGGCTATCAATGCATGTGCCTCAGCATCGCTCCCATCCCAACAGAGTTGTTGTACAGTAGGTGTAGTAAGAACTACAGCACGAATAGGAACTTGAAGAATATCACCATGTTCAATGTCATCTGTATCAACTTCATTGGATTTGCAAGTGTAATAGGATACTTTTCAACACCTTACACAATATTCATAATCCTGTTGCAACCAACATATGATGCATCATATAAGCCCATAATGGGTAATTGGTACCATCCAACTTATCCTCCATAGCCAACATATGGAATACATCACTACTTTCAACCATGGCCACTAACTAAAATACCATGATGAAGCAAAATGATTGTATCACAAAAATTTGAACAGAACTACCCTGTTGAGTTCTATTAAACCTATAGCAGACTTTGAGGCGCTTATACTAGTGAATTGAAACCTATATATATCTTTGGCATAAAAAGAAGAAATTGCTTGCAAAGGCATTGCGATAGTGTGTTCGGAGGTTGAAACAAGCTTAGATTGCAATTTCAACACCACAAAGTGAATACATTTTGAACTCCTAATCATCTTGAGTATGCTCACCAATTTTTGTGCGATTCTAAGACTATGACCGGAGGGATGTCGACGATGCACTAGATGAAGTGGCGACTTGCTTTAATACCAATCGTTGGAGTTTTAGGTCTGCAAAAGCACACAAACAACACAAGGAAGAAGAAGCTTGGAGCACAACACATAATACTAAATGTATTACCACCTCCTAAAGAGGGAAAAGATTGCACCGTTAGTCCTAGTGTGATCACACACATCACTACCTAAATATATCAACAAATCCCCTAGCTTGAATATTGCAATGTTTTGGCATTGAAGATTTCAAACCTACTGCCACTCCGATGGAGAAATTTTTATGGTTTAGTCTTCATGATGGTGGAGATGAATTTGATGTTGTTCTCTATTGATAGGTTGTTGGATGCTTGATTTACTTATGCATAACTTGGCTTGATATTTAGTTTCATGTCTCTCAAATGAGTATGTTTAGGCATTGCCAAGGTGTCAAGTATTGGCAAGCAGCTAAGTGCATCATTCACTACTTGAGTGGTATCCTTATACCTACTTTGTTTTATCCCAAGGGGGAAGATGATTACCACAAAATTTACATGGTTTATTTGACTCACATTGGGCTAGTTTCTATGACACTCATGTGTCCACTAGTGGTTTTTGCTACATGCTTGGTATCTCATCCATATCTTGGTTGAGCAAGAAGCAAGATATTATGGCCACTTCTAGTTGTGAACAGAGCTGCTATTGAGTGTGTGGCTCAGACACCTTTTGGTTGATGTGGGTGTCGGTAAGCCTTTTGCCACCACATCCTCTACTAACAATCGTAGCGCGTTGGTAGTAAACCATGTGTTCCATGCCCGCAAAAAGTTGATCGAGGTGCCCTATCAATATGTCACGAAGAGACTCTCTCCTAGAGGGATCGGTTTGGCCTATGTGCCCACACAATATAATATTGTAGAACTTTTCACAAAGGCTCTGCCTAGGGAACAGTTTTATGTTTTTCACAAAGCTTTGGGCTTACTTCCTTTTGTGGATTGATTTCACAAAGTTTTGGACAAGAACAACAACTTTATCTTCATGTGTACTCCTGGAAGGACCAGGAGTTGGTGCCTTTCCTAATTCCTTGAGTGCTCCATTTCTAGCTCGACTGTGACATGTTACTGGTTCACCTAGACCTAAAGAAGTCCACTTCTTAGGTTCAAGTTCACATCTTGACCTAAAATAAGAGGCTCAATGAGGTCCTCATCTTGACATACTAGTACTTTCATTGTCATTGGCACATCTTGAATGTAGATGGGAAGTTGCACCTCACCCATGCAAGGGGTTTCCACACCTCCCAATCCTATGAGATACGCCTCTATAGGACTAATATTCAGTTGCAAAGCTTGGCAGTAAGAAAGTTTAACTACACTGGTGGCAACACCTGAATCAATTAAGGCTCTTATAGTCCTTGTATCCTTTCCTTGTCTTAGCTCTAGCATCATGAAGGATGCCTATCAATAATTCTTTGAGGGGTCACACTCGTAGCTTGGTACATAGACATGTGATATCTTGGAGCATCATGAGGATCTGATCTAGGTTGATCTCTACACTGTCTCCTCAATTTCATTTGTCGGATGTGTTCTAAGGCTTCTGTATGTGCTTCTTCTCAAACTTCTTTTTCCTCTTCCTTACATTTCTTTGCAGTGTTGAGTCAATTTAGCATTTCCTCTGTGACGGGCAGAAGCACACGAACAACACAGGGAAAAAGAAGAAGCTTGGAGCACAACACAAAATAATGAATGTATTAACAAAAGAATGTAAAAATATAAGTGACCTATTAGGGTTATAGGCATATACACAAGCTGGGGGAAAAAACCTCCTAAAGAAGGAAAAAAGTGCCCCAGTGATCCTAGTGTGTTCATACACATCACGACCTAAATGTATCAACAAATCCCACCTGGGAGTGATGTGGTGAACGAGGAGTTGGCACTCATGTATAAGGAAGTGCCAAGCTATGTGGAATCAATCCACAAAAGGAAGTAAGCCCAAAGCTTTGTAAAAAGCTTCAAACTTCTCCTTAGGTAGAGCCTTTGTGAAAAGGTCTACAATGTTGTCCTGTGTAGGCACATATACCAAATTGATCTCTCCAGTAGAGAACCTCTCCCTCATATAATGATAGATGCACTTAACCTCCTACCAATGATTGACACATGGGCAATGCATAAACTTGCTCATTTGTGAGACAGCAAACTCAATAACCCGTCGAGTAATGCATAAGTAAATCAAGCATTTAATGGCCTGTTGATAGAGAACAGCATCAAATGCATCTCCAGCATCATGAAGACTCAATCATAAACCTGTTTCCATAGGGTGGCAATAGGTTTGCAGTCGTCAAGTCTAAAATGTTGCAATAATGTGTCAATATTTTTTGTTTGACACAAAGCTATTCCACCATCAACTTGCATAGATTGAATGCCCAAATAATGATGAAAATGCCCCAAATCTGACATCTCAAATGAGGCATGCAAATCAATCGTAAAATCACCAATATGCTTCTCATGAGGACCAGTGAGTAGCATCTCATAAACATAGACAACAATGATCAGAAGCACATCATTTGCATGCTTAACATACAAGGTGCTCTCAGTTGGACTATTCTCAAAAAGCATGTAGGCATGTATCTTTTCATACCAAGCATGTGGTGCTTGCTTCAAACCATATAATGTCTTTTTCAACCCGTGCACTTTGTTTTCCAACCTTTTCTGCACAAAACCATGGGGCTGAAAAACATACACTTCTTCATGCAAGTCACCATTTAGAAATACAATTTTAATGTAAAACTGATGTACATTCCAACCAGATGAGCTGCAAGTGCATGTATGCTATGAAGAGTAGTCGTTCAGCATGTATGTGCAAAGGTCTCATCAAAATCAATGCCTCTTTCTTGAGCATAACCTTTAGCAACAAGCCTAGCCTTATACCTATCAATTGTTCCATCAAGCTTACGCTTCAACTTGTATACCCCCTTATTGTCAATGGCCTTCTTGCCAAGAGGCAAGTCGCATAAAGTCTAGGTACTATTTTTCATAATAGCATCATATTCTGACTGCATAGCAGCCATCCAATTTTCATAATTTTGTGCTTCATCAAATGAAACAGGCTCGTTCTCATCACAAAGACTAAAGGCAGCCATAGCATACCAATCTGATGCAAAAGGAGCACTATGAAAGCCTAAATGAGAATGATATGAGAGAGGTGCATCTAACTTGCTATCTCGCAAAATTTTGCACTAGTGAGGCATAGTTTTTGCCTCCTCTATCTAAGTTATCTCATCAATAAGTGCATCATGTAAATCTCCATCAGAAATAGAATGATCCGCATCATTGTGTGAAACATGTAAAGGTTGAGAAAGTGCTTCATTTGGACCAACACTAGACTGTCCACCTATATAAAGAGGCAACAAAGTTTCATACACATCTTTGGAGTTGACTAATGTCTCCTTAGTACATGAAAGTAATGGTTGAATAGCATCTTCCACAAAAACAACATCACGGCTAACCAAAATGCATTTAGATTGCGGATGATAGAGATGATAGCCTTTGCTTTCAAAATTGTACCCAACAGAAATACATTTCATTGCTTTATCATTTGATTTCCTGCATTCTTGTTCAGGCACTAATGCATATGCCACACAACCAAAGACACATTGTCGTAGAGATTCCATCTCTATGATACTCTCAAGCCAAACCCATACAAATATTTTCATGATGTGATATGGGAACTTTATGGTGGAATGAATACCCCATGTATTTATGTACAACATATATATGTGTGCACCATATTTCCCATAGGATGTTCATGATTGAGAATTTTCACATACATGATTTCCATCTGATCCTAAATTTCTAGTATGAACCCATAAATAATATGTATAAATAATAGATATGAGAACCCTTCTTTTATCCATATATATACACCCATGTGAACCTTCGATCACTAAAGCTTTATGCTTTTAGGAAAAAAGCAATCGCTAGGGCATACAAACCTATATAATGGAAGCCATGAGCCCATTCTAAGGCATCACATCAATCTATATAAAGATTTGCGTTGAAGATCTAGCATGGGAGTTTTGGAGAAGATGGAGATTTGGAGGTGAAGACTTGAAGGAGGAGGAATTTGGAGGAGTTGAAGGATAAGTTGGAGTTGGCTATCTCTGTATCTTGGTGGTGATTCTTCTCTCATGCTTGCAGGAGTCTCTACATACATGCTTGGAAGAGGATTTTGAAGATTCGTATGAGACAACATGATGATCAATTATGAATTGGTAACTTGTATCTTTTTCATTATTTTCAATTTGAATTGTATGAACACCTATTAGGAATCAAGCTTTCTTTTTTTCCATGGAATCAATTTTTCTCCCCTATGATGATATGTTGTATAAGTTCTTTGATCAATTTTCTTGAGTTTTTATATTCTCTTAAAGTCTTCATTCCACCACCTAGGTTGCTTGAAGTACCCCCCATGCACCATTGGACTTGGCAGTTGAACTAGTCCACCAACCTTGCGCCATCTTCTTGACAATGTAGCTAAGCAATAAATGGCATGCGACCATGCCAAGCCTCATATGGAGTGATAGAATGCAATGCTTTAGTGGGACACCTATGAAGTACATATGCTACACACATAATAGCCTCAAGTCAAAAACAGTGTGGTAAAGCCTAACTCTTAACCATACGCCTCACCATCTCCATGAGTGACATGTTCTTCCTTTCAGCAAATCCATTCTATTGAGGTGTATACGACACTGTACACTGATGTTTTATCTACGTTCAGACATAAATGCATTAAAGTCACAAGACATATATTCCCCCCCTCGATCAGAACAGAGGGTGCCCTTTCACATGCTGATAGATTTTCAGCCAAAACCACAAACTATTTGAAGCACATAAACACTTTGGACTTTGCTTTCAATGGACATACCCATGCATGCTTGGAAAAATCATCAATGAAAGTCATGAAGTAAAGATAGTTCTCAAAAGAAGATGTCTGCATAGGATCACAGACCTCACTGTCAACAAGGTGCAATTTTTGAGTAGCTCAAACTGAAGCATCTTTTGGGAAAGAGGAACATGTAGCCCAAAATACAGCCTTCACAACCATGTTTACCAGGTGCCTCAAGTTTGGGCAGAGAAGACACCATTTTGGATTTATGTAGGCATAGCAAATCAGCAAAATTCAGATGACCAAAGCGTGCATGCCAAAGCTTTGCATCTGACATAGCTTGAGAATCTTGAACTGCACATGTTGAATCATTCATAGATTTTGCATAAACTATGAGCTTATATAGCCCACGACATAAAATTCCAGAAGCAATAATGGCATCGCCATTTGATAGATCACGAATTATACATTTGTCATCAAAAAATTTCACAACCAAGCCGATCTTGGCCAATGTTAAAACTGATAGTAGATTTTTCTTGATCCTTGGCACAAATAAAGCATCTGACAATATAAAAGAACTACCATCAGTAGTAGACAGAATGAACTTACCAACTCGGATGATAGGATAAGAGGAGCTATTGGCGCATATGATAGTATTCCCTATAGGGCCAGGCTCAAGTGAAGTGAAGAAACTGAACTACGATGTAATATGTTTGGTTGCCCACTATCAAAGTACCAAACATCTAAGTCTAGTGCAGACAAACATTGTTCATGAGAAGATGGGTCATAATTTCAAATAGTAGTAAATGCCCATTCTTCATTCTACACAAGATTAGCAAACTCTATTTTGGGTGTAGAGGCCTATGCAACAACCATTCCAGCCTCTTTTTTCTTTGCCTCTTTTGCAGCCAGTTTTGGACAATTCTTTATGACATGATCATTTCCTTTATAGTATTTGCAAAACAATTTTTGCTTTTGTGTTTTCTTCTTGTATTTTTCATCCTTCTTTGATTGTGCAGAATTAGCTCATTTTTGCTTACTTATAGATGAGCTCCATTTACCTTTGCCCTTTTGACTAGCTAGGAAAGCTTGATCTGCAACATGCATAATGGACCTGTTCTGCACACATTGATCTTCCTATAATAGAACAGAGAGAAACTCCTCAAATTTTTAGGCATTCCAATTGCCTTTCATCATCAATCGAAGACTAGAAGAAAACTCTAATATGAATCTCGAAGGCAACACTTCATCAATAGAAATCAACTACTCCTTCGAATCTTTGATCTTTGTCAAAAAACTATCCATGGAATCTCCTTCATTCATGTGCTCACTCTCCAAATGCTTTTGGAGGTAAGCAACACGAGCCTCATTCGTTGCTTGGTATAAAGTGGTAAGTGTATCCCAAATGTCCTTTAGTATCTTGCAGGAGTGAATGTGAGGAATAATCATAGATTCGACAGACAAGGCTATCAATGCATGTGCCTCAGCATCGCTCCCATCCCAACAGAGTTGTTGTACAGTAGGTGTAGTAAGAACTACAGCACGAATAGGAACTTGAAGAATATCACCATGTTCAATGCCATCTGTATCAACTTCATTGGATTTGCAGGTGTAATAGGATACTTTTCAACACCTTACACAATATTCATAATCCTGTTGCAACCAACATATGATGCATCATATAAGCCCATAATGGGTAATTGGTACCATCCAACTTATCCTCCATAGCCAACATATGGAATACATCACTACTTTCAACCATGGCCACTAACTAAAATACCATGATGAAGCAAAATGATTGTATCACAAAAATTTGAACAGAACTACCCTATTGAGTTCTATTAAACCTATAGCAGACTTTGAGGCACTTATACTAGTGAATTGAAACCTGTATATATCTTTGGCATAAAAAGAAGAAATTGCTTGCAAAGGCATTGCGATAGTGTGTTCGGAGGTTGAAACAAGCTTAGATTGCAATTTCAACACCACAAAGTGAATACATTTTGAACTCCTAATCATCTTGAGTATGCTCACCAATTTTTGTGCGATTCTAAGACTATGACCGGAGGGATGTCGACGATGCACTAGATGAAGTGGCGACTTGCTTTAATACCAATTGTTGGAGTTTTAGGTCTGCAAAAGCACACAAACAACACAAGGAAGAAGAAGCTTGGAGCACAACACACAATACTAAATGTATTACCACCTCCTAAAGAGGGAAAAAATTGCGTCGTCAGTCCTAGTGTGATCACACACATCACTACCTAAATATATCAACAAATTCCCTAGCTTGAAGATTGCAATGTTTTGGCATTGAAGATTTCAAACCTACTGCCACTCCGATGGAGAAATTTTTATGGTTTAGTCTTCATGATGGTGGAGATGAATTTGATGTTGTTCGCTATTGGTAGGTTGTTGGATGCTTGATTTACTTATGCATAACTTGGCTTGATATTTAGTTTCATGTCTCTCAAATGAGTATGTTTAGGCATTGCCAAGGTGTCAAGTATTGGCAAGCAGCTAAGTGCATCTTTCACTACTTGAGTGGTATCCTTATACCTACTTTGTTTTATCCCAAGGGGGAAGATGATTACCACAAAATTTACATGGTTTATTTGACTCACATTGGGCTAGTTTCTATGACACTCATGTGTCCACTAGTGGTTTTTGCTACATGCTTGGTATCTCATCCATATCTTGGTTGAGCAAGAAGCAAGATATTATGGCCACTTCTAGTTGTGAACAGAGCTGCTATTGAGTGTGTGGCTCAGACACCTTTTGGTTGATGTGGGTGTCGGTAAGCCTTTTGCCACCACATCCTCTACTAACAATCGTAGCGCATTGGTAGTAAACCATGTGTTCCATGCCTGCAAAAAGTTGATCGAGGTGCCCTATCAATATGTCACGAAGAGACTCTCTCCTAGAGGGATCGGTTTGGCCTATGTGCCCACACAATATAATATTGTAGAACTTTTCACAAAGGCTCTGCCTAGGGAACAGTTTTATGTTTTTCACAAAGCTTTGGGCTTACTTCCTTTTGTGGATTGATTTCATTGCAAATAGCTTTGCACTTACTTATACATGAGTACCAGCTCCTTGTTCACAGCATGACTCCCAAGGGGGATTTGTTGATATATTTTAGTAGCGATGTAAGTGAACACACTTAGTACCATAGAGGCACTTTTTTTCCTTTTTTTTTGAGTTTCTTTTTACTTGTATATATGCCTAATACCCTAATTTTTCACTTATCTTTGTAGATTCACTTAGTAATACAATCAGTGTTGTGTTGTTCTCCAAGCTTCTTCTTCTTTCTTGTGATGTTCTTGTGCTTACATAGTCCTCAAACTACAACATTCTTGTCCTCCATCTTATCAAACCCATAAGTGATTGTCATTTTGCATCCAAGAAGGATCATTTGAGTGCATGTTATGGATGGAAACTTCATCATCATCTTTATGAATAGCATTCAACTATATGGGAGAAACATATTTAAAAGAGAAATATTTTAGAGTGATCCTAGTGATGACTCCTAGATGTAATATGTAGAATGAGTGTGATCCTCGTACCCCAATCTTGTACCACCTTGATTTGATGCATGAAAGCTTGTCCTAAGATCATCTCTTAGTTCCTTTCCTGGTGCTGTCCACCCGTGTGCTCCCAATGTGGAGCTTAGATGGCGATCTAGATAGACTCTAGATGAAGGGCTTACTAGTGTGCAATGCTATGTAAACCTCAACCTGGGCCGTGCTTATATAGCTTTTACAAGGCGGTTAAGTATAGATAAACATAGTCCGGAGATACAAAATAGTCAGTAAAATATACGATCCGACAATATCTCCACGACCAAAAGTCCTACCATCTCGGCCCTACAGGCCGAGGGGATAGGCCCCCTGGACCCCGCAAAAGGGGGCAAGCCCCCCTCTTCACTCCCCCCATTAAGGTTCTATGGAGAAACCGCATGATGCCACAAGGCCTTTTTTTCACCTTAAATGGCAACCCAATGGCTTGGAAGTTTGTGCCCTACCTAACCTAACGGTTAGGCTCACAAAGATCATCTACAACCATCAACGGTCACACATAGAGCTCATCTAACTTGGAAGTTAGGGTTCCACAAATGTCCGGGCTCTCATAATGGCTTCTCCTCATAATGAGGGCCTTACAACTTAGAGCACCATGGATCACTTGTGGTCACATGAGGGTGGAGTATTGAGCATATCTAACACCCCCTTCAATGTCCACCCTATGGTGAGCTACCTCCTTGGTCCAATCCCAAGCTTTGGAAAGTGTCACAGAAGTTGCTCTCTCCCAAGAGCCTTGGTGAAGATGTCTGCTCCATTTTCTTCAGTAGGACAAAGCTTATCTCCACGACCCCATCCTCAATCAACTCATGCACATAGTGATACTGGATTTCTATGCGCTTGGTACATGCATGGAAAATAGGATTTTTGGCGATGTCCATGCAACTTTGGTTGTCACACTTCAACTCTATAGCCTCCTGTCCTTGTATTCCTATGTGGCATAGAATCCTCCTCAACCATACTACTTCACATGTTGCAATGCATGCAGCTTTGTACTCAGCTTCAGTCGAAGATAATGCTACGATTAGTTGCTTTTTACTAATACAAGAGAAAATCCTTGATCCTAAAGAAAAGCAATATCCAAAAATTGATTTTCTAGTATCAATATCTCATGCCCAATCTGAGTTACAGTATCCGACTAGAGATGATCCTTCTTCATAAAGAATACCATAATCAGTGGTTCCTTTCACATACCTGAGTATCCACATGCTTGCCTTCCAATGAGTTTGGCAAGGCTTATTAGAGAACCTGCTTACTACTCCAACAACATAAGAGATGTCTGGTCTGCTATTGCACAAGTAGATGAGACTTCCAACTAATTTCCTGTATCTTCCAATATCCACTTGAGGTGAAGTATCTCCAATAGATAATTTTGTGTTGACCTCCATAGGTGTAGAAATTTCCTTGCAATCCTCCATGTTGAATGCCTTCAATATCTACCTTGCATACTTTTCTTGAGAGATGAAAATCTTCCCTGATACCTACCAAACTTCAAGACCTAAGCAATAATACATTAAGCCCAAGTCTGTCATTTCAAATTCTAAACTCAGGGCATCTTTTGTTTGTTGAACAAGAGCATCATCATTTCCTGTAATCGCAAGGTCATCTAGATAGAGTACAAGCACAATTGTCTTCCCTCCTCTCTTTAGAACATACAAATTAGCATCAGAAGCACATCTTTTGAAACCTAGATCCAAGAGATACTTATCTATCTATTGGTACCATGCCCCAAGGGCTTGTTTTAGCCCATATAATGCCTGCTTCAGCTTACATACCTTGTTCTCTAAATGGGGAGCCTCAAACCCTAGAGGTTGAGACACATATACCTCCTTCTGTCTCCATTCAAGAACGTTGATTTGACATCTATGTGATAGACTGGCCAACGCTTATGTGCATCCACAACTAGTACTACTCGGATAGTAGTCATTCTTGTAGTCGGGGCAAATGATTCACAAAAGTCAATGCCTTCAATTTCTGAGTAGCCCTGTGCAACAAGTCTTGCTTTATACTTTTCTAGAGTACCATCAACCTTGTACTTTAGCTTCCAGACCCACTTGGTGACAATGAATTTATGCTTAGGGGGTCGATCCACTAGCTCTCAAGTTCCATTCTTCATGAAATTGTTGTATCCTGTTTGCATGGAAGCCCTCCAATTCGGATCAAGGAGTGCCTCTTCCACATTGGTTGGTTCCTTTGCTTCTTCTTGAATGAGATCAGCCATCAAGGATATGTTTACAATATGGGCGCTTGTCTGTCTCTGTTCCTCTATTCTCTATTATCACCTCGGTCTATCTACAACCTGCTCTAGTGACTGTGCGATGGGGTTTGCAGAATCACAAACTACCTCACCCAACATGGCAATTCCTTTTCCACTTGGGTGTCAACAGGTTAGTGACTTTCAGCCTCATCATCTGAAGATGATGCTTCCTTCTCTTATGTAGAAGGGATAGCCCTTGGGCGAGGTTCAAAGTGGATTGCCCCTTTGCTTGATGATAAAGTGGAAGCTCTCTTTTCCTCCTCCATTGCATGTGGCTGCTCCTCCTTAAACACCACATCATGACTCGCCATGATCTTCTTAGCCTCGGGGTCATAAAGCTTATAAGCCTTCTTATCTTCATTGTACTCTGGGAAGATACATTTGATGCTTTTTGTTTGAAGCTTGTTTCTCTCCCTATCTGGAACATGTACATAACATTCACTTACAAATACTTTGAAATGGGAAATAGAAGGCCTTTTACCAGTGTAGGCTTCTTGTGGAGTCTTTCCATCAAGTGCCTTGGTGTAGCTTCGATTCAAGATGTAGACAGCAGTGTTGATAGCCTCTGCCCAAAATTGATTAGGCAAACCCTTTCCTTTCGACATGCACCTTTCCATCTCCATGATGGTTCAATTCCGACGTTCTGCAACACCGTTCTATTGAGGACTATGTGCCACTGTGAGTTAATGCTTGATTCCCTTACTCTTGCAAAAATCTTCAAACTCTGTTGATGTGAACTCACCACCACCATCTGTCTTGAATTTCCTCATCTTCTTCCCTATTTTGATTTCAACAAGATGAAACCATTCTTTAAACTTACCAAAAGCTTGAGCCTTATCGTGAAGGAAGTACACCCACATCTTCCTGCTATAGTCATCGACAAGTAACGTGAAGTAGGAAGATCCCCCCAAGGACTGTGTAGGCATTTTTCCGCACAAGTAAGCATGAGCCAACTCTAGAGGATAGCTTTCCATGTTCTTGCTTTCTTGTGGAAATGCCTTCCTCTGTTGCTTGCCCATCATGCAAGCTTCACATGGTTCCTTTATTTCTGCAATCGATGGTAGGTGTGCAACCATACCCCTACAATGCATCTCCTTTAGTATAGGGTATCCAATGTGGCCAAATCTCTCATGTCATAGCTTACCTGTGCCCACATTTGCAAAACTTCTTTTTGTCATTCTTCTTTTTGTCTCCATCTTTTGAAGAGTCTGTTTTGCCCCCTTTGGCATTTTTTGTGAATGAAGCATCTCCTTTGGTACCAGCACTCCTTGCCTTGAGCCGCAACTCCTCCTCCATGAATACGGCACTAAATTCTTCAAAAGTTAGTGGTTGAGGTCTGATTTGAGTGTTAAGAGCAGTTACCAAACCATCAAACTTAGGTGGACAGATTCCAAGACAACGTCAAGCTACCTCCTCACTTGACTTTTGAACACCTGCTCTCACCATTTGATCTCGTAGATTCTTTATGCGAGTGATAAACACCTCTGCAGCCTCCCCATTAGCAAACCATTCTACTGCAAGCTGATTCTCCAAGTTTTGAATCCGTGTCTGATTATTAGTTTAATATTGATTTTTCAATATGTTCCATGCTTCACATGCCTTCATAGTATGCTGAATGAGGGTCAAAACACTATCAAAAGTACTTGTAACTAGAGCACAGAGTGCATTTTCATTTCTATGTTTCCAAGCACGTAGAAGATCAGCATGAGGAGGAATCATTCGACCAAGATTATTTGGATCAGGTCTTTCTTGGGGCTCATGATCAGTCCCAAGAACAGTCTCCAAAAGCTCATACAAATCAAGAATAGAAGTGATTTTGAACTTCCACAGGGTGTAGTTTATACCATCAAGTTTACCTTCTGTGAAGGTTGATGGCCGTATCCGCAACGCTAGAATGATCGGCATCATTGCTGCTCCTGCTTGTGCACCACCTACTTCTGTTGATGAACCACCTTGACTCCCAGCCGTAGATGATGACATGTTGCTTGAAATCTTCTCCCTTTTGTTGTTTAGACATCTACAACCTCTGCGTTTCTGCTTCTGCACCACTCAGAGCCTCTTGAGCTTTGATACCATGTAAGAAAATAATAGCACAACGGAATAGACCTATAGATAGATTTGAGAGAAACACGCTGACAAAGATAGACATAGATTGAGAGATAGAGAACTCAAAATTCTCAGATTGTCGAGCATAATGTAGTTACAATGATGGTGTTGTCCACCCGTGCGCTCCCAATGTGGAGCTTAGATGGCGATCTAGACAGACTCTAGATGAAGGGCTTACTAGTGCATAATGCTATGTAAAGCTCAACTTGGGCCGTGCTTATATAGCTTTTACAAGGCGGTTCGGTAAAGATAAATGTAGTCGAAAGATACAAAATATTTGGTAAAATATATGATCCGACAATATCTCCATGACCAGAAGCCCTACCGTCTCGGCCCTACGAGACGGGGGGATAGGCCTCCCAGACCCCACAGAAGGGGGCAAGCCACCCTCTGCACTCCCCCCATTAAGGTTCTATGGGGAAATCGTGCAATGCCAGAAGGCCTTTATTTTCACCTTAAATGGCAACCCAATGGCTTGGAATTTTATGCCCTACCTAACCTAACGGCTAGGCTCACAAAGATCATCTACAACCATCAACGGTCACACATAGACCTTATCTAACTTGGAAGTTAGGGTTCCACAAATGTCCGGGCTCTCATAGTGGCTTCTCCTCATAATGGCGGCCTTACAACTTAGAGCACCATGGATCATTTGTGGCCACATGAGGGTGGAGTATTGAGCATATCTAACAATATCCAATCTTCTTAGCTCCTCAATTGTAGATGGGTGAGGTTGCTCTCCCCCATTCCTTTTCCTTTTCAATGTATGTGTGTTCTTGTATTTCATCTTAGCTTCATACTCTCCCATGTGATTAGGATGTGTATGTAAGCTCATTGACTCATCATTTTAAGTTTTGAGCATCACCATAGAAAGATCCATATGGTGGAATCTCATCATCCATAGGCATAACTATCTCAAGGATAGATGCATTGGCATTAATGCTATTCTTTCCATCTAGTCTCTTGAACTCTTTCCTAGAGCTCTTGTGGCCAAGTCTCAACAATGTCAAGTATGGCTTTTATGCTTATATTTTCTATCCTTTGATTTCTTGGTTCTAGGATACTTTCCTTTTCTACTCCCAATGTCTCTTGAGGTTGCTGCTTAAGAGAAATTTTTTTTGTCAATTCTTGGAATTGAGGTTCTAGAATTCTTTTGTTGATAGTAGGATAGAGCACTCTTTCTAGCATTGTTTTTTAAGGTAAAAGAGCATGATGAATCTTGGAAGATAAAGTTGGAAGGACCCTAAGGATCCTAGAAAATTTTTCAATTTTCACCCTTGTAATTATCCTACAAAATCCCTTGTAAGTACCATGAGGAAACACTAAGTTTTGTCCTAGATCAGTGGGAAAGGGACCACCGGCCTCCCCAAATTTGTATATAAGTCTCTATATATATGGTTTTTGGGCCTTCCTCCACTTGATGTATGTTTAGAGGTTAATTGAAGAGCACTCATTTTTTTACCCAGCATGCACGATCATCTCCATCAAACCCCTCTTCAAGCTTCTTGAACTATTTGCTTGTGTATAATGGCATTGTGAATTTCATGTGACTTAAGTATTCCCCATCCTTGTATGACACTTCTTATGGTATTATTTCTAATTTCTTATTTTAATATGCATTGGAGAGTCTTAAAGCAAACTTTTTACTTTGGTAGATATGGGTGTGTTGTCATAGAGTTTGAGGAGTAATCTTTGATAGACAATCGATGGACAATCCTTGAAGTTGTGTATGTAGATTTTAGGTATTATTGGTCAACGATAGTAATGCAAGGAGAATTCTCCGCATGTGCTCATGACTCTATATGTCCATTTGAATGCATCAGGTGACTATTTGAGCCAAATTTTAACCTTATTTTCTCATTTTTGTGGAACAAAGACTGGGGAGAGAGGAGCAAGCGATAGAATGATCATCGAGGAGAACAACTTTTAGAGTGGAGCCATGGAGTGGATTTTGGAACTTTTCATAGTCACCGAGCCCTTTGGATTGGTCTCTAGTACCCTCTTGCTAGTGGTTTTCCATAATGCATGATGGTTGAGCATGATACAAAGTAGGAAAAGGATGGCACAAGAATAAGAAATTATTTCTCTTTCTAAAATGATCATGCTTAACTATGTCTTTTGGTAAGATGTGTATGAGAAAGGAAGATGACCTAGAATATAATAGCATTGTTTGTGTTTTGTAGGATTACTTTTGGGCATGTTGATATGGTCAGAGACCAAGATTGTTTGTAGATAATCATGGTTAAATAAACATTTGAGGAAGATATGATTGAATGGTGAAGCCGAATCGAGGTTCATTCTTTTTTTCATCTTGATCAATGTGAACTATACTCGATTATGGGTGAAAGATTGCAATCATGGTGAACTATACCCAATCAAAGGATCAATTTGAGGCAGGATTGCTTCCTCCCTCACTCATGTATAGACATTATTACATAAAGAAATCATGATTGAGTATCGGCCCAATTGTTGGATGTTTGAACTCGATGTTAGACATAGAAGGTCGAGCATGGGGCAAATTCTTGTATCGCAGTCATTTCATGCTTGATCCTATCAATATGATCATTTTCTCCCGCAATCACAAGCACACACTCGATCATCTATTCTAGTCCATCTGTGCTCTCAAGCTAAGGAATCATGTCGATTGTTGATCCCTCTAGCAAGATTGTGGTTTCTATAGAGTGAGCCTTGCAAGTTGGATTAGTATCCAAGCATCTAAAGCAACTCTAAGCCTATCAAATACCTTGAAGAAAATAGAGAAATAAATATAAAGAACTAAAAGAAAAAAATAAAGAAGACCAAGAACACACACCACTAGATCTTGATGAACCATCACCTAGGAGATCAGTACATATGAGTGGTCAGTAAGGTCCAAGTATATGCACTTGAGATCACGAAGAATAATGGTCACGAGACTACATATAAGGCCAAGTCTTGATCTTCAAAGGCCACCAAGCCGTGGAAAAGGGGACTCAAAAATTCATGCAAGGAATAGTTCTAAGTCAAACCACCTCGATGATCAATTGGCCATCATAAAGTATTGCAATGTAAGTACCTTAACTCCCACAAAACAGCTATTTTCAAGGATGTGATAAGTAGATGGTTGGTTATGAATGTGCATGAGGAGAATGATATAAATCTCATAGTTTTAGTGAAGTTTTTGGATGAGAAGTATAAGAATCATGATGATATATGCTGTGTACTCACAAGAATTATTTTAAAAGATAAATCCAAATGGGGAAGTGCACCTCGAGATTTAAGTTTATCCAAATCATGATGAGAGCCTATAATTAGTATCAACTACCAAAGGGCAATATGTATTCTCATATCATGAGATACTTTTGCATACATTTTGTGATCAAATTAACAAAGTGTGTTTAGAGGAAATTTGGGAAAGGTTTTTTGAATTGAACCTTTTGAGGGGGTAGAATCCCTCCACTACAAAAGGTCTTGTGGGTGGTTAAAAACCCTAGCCATTGAGGAGAGGTCCTAGCTATAAAGACACGCATGGTAATAGCTACTTGCCTCTATTAGATGACAATAAATAGAAGTAAACCCTTGGAGGTAAAGTCTTATTTCCTCAATCTCAAAGGAGAGCACATGGAATAGATCTCAATAACATGGAAATGATAGTTGAGCATGAATAACATTTTGACACTCCACCTGATTTTAGGAAACATAGATCCAATGTCATTGTGCAAATAATTAAGCAACAAAGTTTAGATAGGCTAGGCATGATCAAGTGTGAAGATTAACACCATCTCAAGTAGCTAAGTCCATGAAAAACCAACATGATGGTTCAAGGGACCCATACAATCATGTAGCAAAATTTTGAGAAGTGTTGAGGGTAGAAGAAATTGAATATTGGTTCACCCAATATGAGGCTTTTGGTCTCATCTTGATGAGATCTTCATTGATCTAGTTCTAGCTCCTAAGAAGGGTATGGTTCTAGGGTCTGCACCATTTCCTAGATTATTTTTTAATTGAATTTTCGAAGCAAGAAATAAGCTAAGATAGTTCATCCATAATACATAGTTTAAAGCAAGGGCAAAATGATTCAATGCCCTTTGCCACTCGTCAGTTCAAGCAATATGTGGATTGATGTCTAGCAAAGAAAAAATCATCCATACCAATGAAAATGTCTCTATTTAGGAAAGTATTGCATAATTCCCAACTTACAACTCTAGTATACATGTGGAAATTTCAAAGGTTGGACGACCATATCAATGACACCATATATCTAGATGATAATTGAGGTAGAGATTTAGTAGCTGAAGAGGATACCCTCAAAGAGCGACAAGAGGAATTTGTCTTTAGTGGAGGAAATATGCAGGTAGTAGCTAGGCAGCTAAACCTCAATCTAAGAGAGATAGGTTTGCAAAAACCAGCACCACCTTGGAGATTCCTCCATCATGCCAAAGATCACCCTTATCAAAATCTTCCTCACCAAAATCCAAGTTTGGCATTTGACAAAAGTCCATTGCATTACTGCATGCTGGAGAGGACATGAGGAAACTTACGGAAAAATACATTTATAATAAGGACTATGTTAGAGAGAGGCCGAATGCCTATGGACAACAAGGACTCAAAATAAAAATAGAGATAGACTAGCAAATGAACATGCTAGGCCAGTGTTTGGACAGCAACCACCCTTGCCTCCCAACATTGTGCTAGTCAAGTACTTTCCCATAGAAGAGTCAACGGAAAGAGACTTAGTTCCTCTAGGCCAAGAATATGCAAAAGAGTATGATGATCAATACCTTGGGGAAGATTACATTGTTGAACCTTGGGAATATTGTTGGGTGTGTGTAGAAGTGCGAGAGACACACGAGAAGCACACATAAGGAGCACAAACATAGCAAGACACAAGGAGAAGACGATGGCTGGAATAGCTCTCTCTATTGATGATGAACTGAACTTAAGTAAGAGCTAAATAATATCCCTAAGTACAAAGTACCACCACATATGAGAGTATCAAGTATGTGGTAACATGGGGAAAAAACCTCTAGCTAGCACTAGAGTAAAAAGTGCCCATGTAAAGGGAAAAGGTTCACATCAAAGCTACTCGAGGAACACATAAGTGTAACAAACCCCCCTAGAGCGAATGATGTAAACACATACAGGGAGTGAGAGATCAGCCCCCACAAGGTAATAAGCCTAAAGCTTTGCGAAAAGCTTCAAACTTTTCCCGTGGAAGAGCTTTGGTGAATATGTCTGCCACATTATCTTGTGTAGGCACATATACCAAATCAATATCTCGTGCATGAAGGCGCTCTCTCACATAGTGATAATGCACCTCAATATGTTTGGTCCATGCATGAAACACTAGGTTTTGTGCAACAACCAAAGCACTCTGACTATCAGTGAGAATATGCGTAGCAACATCAATCTCCATGCAAAGATCCATCAATAGCGTCTCAGCCATATACACTCCACTGTAGCTGTGAAAATTGCCCTATACTCAGCTTCACAACTCGATGTCGCCACTATAGGTTGCTTCTTACTCAACCAAGATATGCATGAGTCTCCACGGAAAAAGCAATTACCACTAGTGGACATGCGAGTATCATAACAACCAGCCCAATCACTATCTGTAAAAGCATGCAAGCATGGCTGAATATCTCTTCCATAAAAGAGACCTAAGCTCAAAGTCCCTCGAAGATATCTAAACACACGTTTCAGTGCTTGCCAATGCTTAGTGCCAGGGCTATGCATGAATCGACTCAACTGGGAAACTGCATACTGTATATCCAGCCTTGTGTTGCATGCATAAAGAGAAGTGTCAAATGCATCAATGGAATCCTCGATTGAGAACTGGAATCCTGTCTCAACTGGTGTGGAAACTGGATTGCAATCCTCAAAGTCAAAACGTTGAAGTAGTTTTTCAACATACTTTTCTTGATGCATAACAAATCCCCCCTCAACGGATACAAATTGGATGCCAAGATAGTAGCTCAAAAGACCAAGATAAGTGACATCAAAAGTATGCTGCAAATCATCCATAAGAATGTCAAGTTTTGCATCACATGACACAGTCAAGAGTATGGCATCGACATAAAGAACAAGCACTATAAGATCAGCCCCATTTTTGCGTACATAGAGTGTGCTTTCAATCGGACTACATGTGAAGCCAAGAGCAATCAAGTGCTTATGGATTTTGTCATACCATGCATGTGGAGCTTGCTTAAGACCATACAAGGCTTTATGCAAGCGACAAACCATATGCTTTTTCCCTTTCACAGAAAATCCAGGAGGTTGCTTCACATAAACCTCTTCTTGCAAATCACCATTCAAGAAGGTTGTTTTTATGTCCAACTGATGCACTTTCCAACCTTGATGGGCAGCCAATGCAATCACGGTACGAATGGTAGTCATACGTGAAGTAGGTGCAAAAGTTTCCTCATAGTCAATGCCATATTGTTGTGCATATCCTTTGGCAACCACTCTAGCTTTGTAGCAATCAATGCTACCATCAGACTTCTTCTTAATCTTGTAAACTTTGTACCAATGGCATTCTTTCCTTTTGGCAATTTACATAACTCCCAAGTACCATTCCTATATATGGAATTCATTTCTGATTGCATAGCACTCATCCATTATGGATCATCACATGCACCTTCAAAAGAAAGTGGCTCTTCATTGCATGTTGTAGCAACAAGAGAATAATCCACAAAATTACTTGATGCATGGTGAGAGCTTGATCTTGTTCTACCAAGTAAAGGTGCACTCAATTTGCTGTCCTCCAAAGTTTGTTTTGGCCAATTTGGCATAGATTGTGCACTCTTGATAGAGATGTGTTCATTATGTAATACATCTTCAATATGTACATCATGCGTGGGCTGAATTTCATGCTCATTTTCAGCCATATTTTGACACAAATGTTCAGCCATATGTGGCTGGAAATTTCCAAAAGTTTTGATAATTTTTTATTGAAATTTTTCACCCATGTTTGGCTGAAAATTCTCTACATTTTCAGCCCTATTTGGCTAGAATTTTTCAGCCCTTTGAACCTCAGTTGGTTGGTCTACATGGCCATAGTTAAGCACACCATTTTGGAGCAAAGGCATCAGTGTATGGAACACATTTTGTGAGCTAATTGTTGGCTGTTTTTTGCATTCAAGTAGAGGGAAAACTGAATTTTCAGCAAATATCACATCTCGACTCACAATAATTGTGTTCGTCAATGGATGATACAAACGATATCCCTTACTTTCAGCACTATAACCAACAAATATACATTTCTTTGCCTTGTCATCAAGTTTTTGACGTTGTTGTGATGGCACAAGAGCATATGCCAAACAACCAAACACACGCATATGACTAACCATAGGCTTATGACCATTCTGAGCCTCATAAGGATCCAAAACTTATCAGGAAGATGCTTTCCTTTAACCATACATCATGCCATTTCAAGTAGAGTTCTATTTTCATGCTCGACAACACCATTTTGCTAAGGTGTATACGGCACCGTACATTGGTGTGAAATACCTCTTTCACGAAGAAAAGCACTAAACTCATGTGACATGTATTCACCACCATGATCCGTGCATAGAGTCAAAAGCTTTTGTGAAGAAAAAATTTCAGCCATAGCTAAAAATGCTTTGAAGCAAGAAAACACCTCATTCTTTGCTTTCATAGGATACACCCATGTATGGCGAGATCAATGAAGGTAACAAAATATACATGCTTCCCAAAAGATGGAGCTTGATGGGACCACATACATCACTATGAACAAGCTTCACTTTTCTTGTAGTGTGTGTATGACTATCTTTTGGAAAAGAAGCACGATGCATTTTTCCAAGAATGCAACCTTCACATGCATGCTTTTCAATGGACTTAAGTGTAGGCAAACCAATAACTATGTCCTTCTTTTGCAACTAAAGCAAACTATTGAAGTTCAAGTGACCAAAACGAGCATGCCAAAGCTCCATTTCAGCCATGGAAGAAGTATGAGCAACCAAGTCATTTGAGGCAGCCCTCTTGTATGTATCCATGCGATACAAACCATTACATAATGTATCAGACATCACGATAACATCGCCATTGCTGAAATCATGAACCATACACTTATCATCAACAAAGTGTACATGAAGTCCAGCTTTGGCAATCAATGGAACTGAAATTAAGTTCTTCTTTATACCGGGCACATACAATGCATTTTTCAAGATAATCACACCTCCATTTGCAGTCGTAACCTCAATCTCCTACTCCAATGATAGGATAAGAGGCATTGTTTGCACACACCACATGTCCTCCTTTGACTCATTTTCAGCCATACATACATCCTCAAGTTGCTTCCTCAAGTATGCAACATGTGCTTCATTACACACGGCATACAAAGAAGCAAGAGTGTCCCATGCCTGTCTCGATGTAGAACATGAACGAATGTGTGGAACTATATGACGGTTCACTGAAAGTGCAATCAAAGCATGAGCTTGAGCATCTTTTCCATCCCATCTAAGCTGCTCTTGTGTAGGTGGAGAAGGAGAAGCCACTGTACTCGAAGAACAAGCTCCATCTATGACAGTAGACTATGAAGTAGAAGAACATCCGGGTCTTCGATCTACATCTGCCATTATGTTCCAGAGCTATTTAGCAACAAGTGCATGCTTCATCATGTAAGACCACATTGGATAGTTGGTCCCATCAAGCTTATCTTGAGCTTGAAGCATGCCAAACAAGTCATTGCTTCCCGCCATTTCACAAAGGAACAAGAATGTGACAAAAACTTTACTTCGACGAAAGCTGAAATGAGTGCTGAAATTCAGCTCACAAACCATCACTCTGATGGTGATTCTAACTACACGAATGGCTTCGAAATGGGGGTAAAACCCCAGTGCACCTGCTGGAAATGTTTTTTGGCTGCTGAAATTCACAGTTCTATGCTCCGAAGTCGATTTGCACTGTTAAAAGTGCACGCGTCGCAACGCAAAAAACTAAAACTTGAGAAGCAGCTTAACCTGCTCTGATATCACTCTTGGGTGTGTGTAGAAATGTGAGAGACACACAAGAAGCACACACAAGGAGCACAAACGTAGCAAGACACACAGAGAAGACGATGGCTAGAATAGCTCTCTCTATTGACAATGAACTGAACTTAAGTAAGAGTTGAATAATATCCCTAAGTACAAAGTACCACCACATATGAGAGTATCAAGTATGTGGTAACATGGGGAAAAAATCTTCCAGCACTAGAGTAAAAAGTGTCCATGTATAGGGAAAAGGTTCACATCAAACCTACTCGAGGAACACATAAGTGTAACAAATTCCTCAAGAGTTTAGATTCTTCTCTCACACCCCATGAAACAAGTGATGGTAAGATTAGAATGGACTCAATAACTTTTAATTGTAGTGTGAATAGAGACTTAAGAACACAAAACCCCAACCTAGATATGGGAATAGAACGATTGATTTTGTGCAAAAAGATGATTGAATTAGCACAAATAATGGAGTCAAACCCATACCGAGGGCCCGCACACATCTCGAAGGAAGAATTTCTCAAGTTAACAAAGAGGGGTGAGGAAGAAGTATGGGAAAAGATCCAATTGAGGTTGGAAATTTTCCAAAAAAAATACCCACCAATAGAAGAAGTTGAAGAGGAAATAGATAGTGCATATTTTGATCACACAAGTGGAGAATCAGAAAGGTCAAAATTCATGAACTTTTTCAAGTAAAAAAATCCCAATGGTTGAATTTTGATGTACACTCTTTAGAGGAACTCCTTAGCCTCAAATTCGGACTATGTAGGCAATTATGCAGCTCGAAACTAACTACCAATCCAAGATCCCAAACTACAAAAGGCATCATAAGGCATGTGGCACCCAATATTATGCAAGTCCAATTAGATAAGGTTGGACACTATTGCAAAGGGGAAAAGGGAAGCAAAACCCTTCCATTTCACTATAGTTATTTCAAGGTCAAATCTATGCTCGATAGTCGAGCAAGAGTGGTCATAATGACAAAACAAATATGGGAAGAATGGGGAAAGGAGCATGCAAGATCTTTCATATGTCCCTCAAAAATTTCCAGATGAATAATTGTAGCCATATGGTTGGACTTAGTTATTGGCTATTGTGGAAGGGGAATCGGGCAAAAAGAGAAGAAGAAGAAGAAGAAGATCAAAGAGTAAAATTACTCAGTAAAGAACAAATTTTATGAAGAAAAAGAACAACTCTCTGCCCAAAGCCCCAGAGGGGCACGCATCAGGCAGCAACACCAAAGAACCAGGTCCTGAGGAGTGGAATTAAAGAAAGATAACAACCACGACATTTCATGGGAGGTTGCATATAGCTTCCTCATCCACCAAGAGTAGGCTGTGAAGCAAAACAAGCAGGGAAGAGAGACAGCACAAGAAGGATTCTTCATCGGATAAGATAACCAATTGTTTGAAGGTCATAGCTGCCTCATCGTCCACTGGATGCATGCGGTGGAAAGAAATGAATCAAGTCTTAGAGGATGACAAAGAAGATTGAAGAACAGGATGTTTAAAATGTAATGCTGACTTAAAAGAGATTAGAGGTCAGCAAAATAAAGTGTGCAGTGGAAGAAAGTAAACACGCTCCAAGCAATACAACAGGTCAGATGTGTGAAGACAAAGACGAATCAGAAGACCAAAAGTTAGGAAGAGGTAGAGGCTGAAAAGTTGAAGAGGGTGACTAAGAACATCACATTCTTAGCCACTGATGGCGTGCGTGGTAGTCCGACTCAATATAGCAACCCAGACTTGTGATATAAGGAATACCAAGGGGCAAACAGAAGGAAAGGACCAGTTTCAAATAAAGTAACAAACTGCCTTACAATCTTTATTGCTTCTTCGACCACTGGGTGCGTGTATTCAGGATCCTTAGACAAGCTACAAACGAGAAGCAAAAGCCTATCAAGGGATGACAGAAACAAAGAGGGGGAGAGTGTTGCAGAGAAAAGAGTAGAGAAAAGAGGAGTCCCAAAAATTTCAAATTAATGGGCATAATTTTCTTCTTCAAATCCTAGGAAATTCCCTCAAAAGCTATGTAAATGCACTAGAGGAGTCCTCTAGATGCATAAACCCAACTCTATGTAACATATTTCTTGTAAAAAAGTAGGGAATTAGAGATTAGCCAATAAACTACCGGTCACTTGTGTGAAAGCACCATTTTTAGGGCACATGTAAATAAATCACTTTGTGACTCTTTGTAAAGACTTTTTGCCATTGTGAACAAGAGAGCTCAAAATTTCGAATTTGCTTCTTTCCTGCATATTTTCATCTTCTCTATGATCTTTTGTGTGTGTGTGTGAAGCTTGGAATATGTGTGTAGGACTAATATCTACCCCTCCCCATCACTTTTGAATTACTGTAGTGTGTGTGTGAGCAAGTACGAGTTGTGGAGTGAGTGAAGGTGCTTCCCACCATTCACTATTTTGGCCATAACTTGAAGAGCAGTTGTCAGATTCGAGTGCTAGCATTAGATGTGTCTCGTTGAGAGCTTCGAAATGAATCCCATTAGCCATATTCGGAGTTCGGAGTTAGGAGAAACATTCAAATTTGTATTTCCTGCTGTAAATGGTATCGCGGCAGACACTTTCAGAGATTAAGTGAGTTGGAGAGGTAGTTTAGTCTTTTCTCTTGCATTTTAGCTAAACCACTTCACTTTCCATCACGTGTGCACATGTCCTTATACACTTGGTTCATACGGTTCTTCGGATTGATAATTAAGCATGTGTCAATCCACCACTATATGTACTTGTGTGGCAAATGACATTTAGTCTCTTTGGCACAAGTCCCTAAGACCTCGTGACTTAGGTACACACATTTTTGGCACCATTGTCAGGGGCACACTCAACCAAGGTGCCTTCGTGATGGTTATAGCTCTGGAGTGAAGGAATCGTACTTGTAGGAGTAAATTCGTTCAGTGGCAAGTAGTCAGACACTTCAGCACTTGTTACTTCACATCCCTGAGGTGTGTAAAATGAGTTTTTAGGTTTAAGGTTAGGAGTGAAAGAGAGAAGGAAGAGTTAGGGTTAGGTTAAGGAGAGAAGTGGAGTAGGAGTAAGTTGAAATCACCAAGAAAATTTCCAAAAAATTTGCCAAATTAGTGTAGAATAGGTTTCAGGTATCGCAAACTATAAAAAGCAAAAATTGTAGTTCATTTGACACTTGCTCTGGAACTGGTATCACCTGCAAGCAGCGACCCGTATCGCCTTAGCAGTATTGCACCCTACAAGCCCAAAAAGCTACCTTGTGAGCTCAAGACTTAAGAAAGATATCCCAAAGGTAAGCTACATTAAGAGTTTAACATCAAAAGTTTCTTGAAAGCACAAATTCACGTGATTAAAGACGTTTTCGATATTGCGGGGTGGGATAGACATATTTAAGAGGTTCATTGAGTGAGACAAAGGGTGAGGAGTGAAGAGGAGTGAGAGAGAAACATAGGGGTGCAAAATTTTTTGTGTTTGAAGCGATTTTGGCTGTAGTATCATGATCGGCTGAGTTTCGGTATCGTTGTACCAAAATTCCTTAGTATCGCGATACTCGTTGAGTATCGTATCGTCGCATACCACTTGAGGTATCGTGATACCACTTTTGGTATCGTATCGTCAAGTTGGTATCGCAATCGCGATCTCCCAGTGGTATCATATCGCGATCCACTTGGTATCGTATCGTCTCGATCACGGTATCGTATCATCGACCGAGTGGTATCGTATCACGTGCAAATCAAGTATCGTATCGTGCATGATATTGGTATCGTATCGTGAAGAATTTTAGTATCGTATAGTGATGAATTTTAGTATCGTATCGTCCCAACCAGTATCGTATCATGCAGGTTGGCGGTATCATATCGTGACTTGCACAGGTATCGTATCATGAGGAGTCCAAGTATTGTATCGGGATAAATAGTGGCATTGTATCGCCTGAGCCATATAGTATCGCATCGTGTAATGCGCCGGTATCGTATCGTGTAGTAAGGTGTATCGTATCGCGAAGAATTTTGGTATCGTATCTTGGAGAATTCGAGTATCGTATCGTCGACTGTCACAAGTATCGTATCGCGGTAAATAGTGGTATCGTATCGTGGCAAGAGTGGTATCTCCTAGATCAGTATCGCTAGAGTGGTATCACCCAAAATATTTTGAGTCTTCTTAAGGGAAAAATTTGAGGCAATTGAAGCCAATTAGGGGATAGTGAGGAACCAAAATAGCCCCATAAGGGTGGATGAACTTGAGATCAGGACAGGTGCTAAGTAGCCGGAGAAGTGTTATTTCATTGGTAGGAAGTGCTACTCAGGCAAGTCACCGCTCTGTCTATTTTGACACCTCTAGTGACTCAGAAGAACAGATACCAATGGCTTCAAACGACGTGCATGGTTCTGTTCCCAGGAGAAACTTGATGTCTATTGTAGAAGGGGAATACCGTACCTCTCTGCAATATGTATCCACTAATTCCCAGTGGATTCCCATCTACGTGGATGGTCTAAATAGATCGATAGCCAGGATGGTTACTTCTATGGATTCTCCAATAGTGCCTAAAACCGACAGTCAAATATGAAGGAGGAGTGTACATGGACAAGTTAGGTCACATATATATGGTCACCGAACACCCAGACCAGATCAACGAAAGAGGAGGATTAGAAGGACAAGAAAATTCAGGAAGACCGGACCCTGAAGAGTTAGTAACCACTCCTAGAGGCAAGTCAGTAATGACTCGAGTCTTGAGAGGGGATTTGATTCCTCAAGATGATTACTTACTGGAGGTCTACTTGATCCATGGATCAGACTTACTGTTACAAACTGACTCACCTACATGTGGACAAGAGTAAAGTCCAATGACCTTTTACGAGTTAAAAGATCTTGAAGACAAGTCTAGAGTCACATACCTAGACAAGAACCAAAGAAGGTATTGGCTTGTTGATGTCATAGATAGAGCTTGATTGAAGTATATAGGGTTGCCTGTATTTCCTCAACGAGGGTAGGCAACCACCTCTCAAAATCCCTTTGGGACACAACAGGAGTCAGAACATACAATGTCGGGACAAACGAGCCATCGGATGTGTTCCAAACCAAACCCATGTGCAATTTACAATGCCACGACTGCAAGCACACAACCAAATGCACCTTGGATTAGGCAACCAACATCGGCCACCAGTGAGACCAAGACCACCACTAGGAGTGTAGCCTCGAATACCTCCAATTAGACCAGCAAATCCTGTAATGCCTAGATAGCGAGACCCCATAAGAAGATTAAGACCGATTCAAAGTGGCTAAGTGCATGAGAAATCACTATGATGGCATAGGAGAACCTTACGATCACATAGCTGAATTGAAACAAGTTCTAATAGCTGAGCAAGTGGATGATTTCTTTGTATGTGGATGACCTATGTACATATTCAAATCGAAGGCAAGAACACATTCCTGAATTGCGGAAAATATTTGATAAATGTCGACAATATAGAGTCTACCTCAATCCTGAGAAGTGCATTTTCATGGTAAGACAAGGGAAGATCTTAGGACACATCGTGTCTAGGAACGGAATATCTACAGATGAAGACAAGATCAAACTAATTCTAGAACTTCCTAGGCCAAAGAATGCAAAAGAAGTGCAAGCATTTATGGGTCATTGTGGATACTACCGTCGCTTTATCCACATGTATGCTATAATTGCCAAACCCTTGTATGGATTGTTGAATCAATTCACATTGACTGACGAACGCGAGAAGGCATTTAATGAGTTAAAAAAGCGGATAAGCACAGCTCCTATTTTGAAAACAACAAATTAGAACAAGCCTTTTCATATTCATGTGGACGCTTCCGATTATGCAATAGGATGCATCTTAGCTCAAACGACGGATGAAGGAAAATTGGACCATCCAATTGCCTATGCAAGTAGACAACTGAATCAAGCCGAGAGAAACTATACAACTACGGAGTGAGAGGGACTAGGAATGGTGTACGCTGTAAAGAAATTCAGACACTACCTGTTAGCCAATAAGTTCAAGTTCTCCATAGATCATTAAGCCTTATTGTACTTAGTCAATAAGCCTTGCAACATGGGAAGACTAATGAGATGGTTCCTATTATTAATGGAGTTCGATTTTGAAGTAATTGTGAAAAAAGGAAATACCCACGTGAGGCCAGATCATCTCTCTAGGCTAACCCATGGAGAACCACCAAGCGGAGTACCATACGAATTGCCAGACACTTATCTGTTCAATTTGGAAGTATGTCCTAAGTGGGCAGAAAAGTTGATTCCAGTACTCACTCATGGCCCACAACACTCAATTAACAAGGAGAGTAGAACGGAAATCCTACAATCGCGTAACTTACACATAATAGCAGGAAGTGTGTATCATAAGGAATCTAACAGTGTATTGTCGAGATATGTCGATGAAGACAAGCAAAAGAACTTAATTCAACAAGCTCACATAAATAAATGGAGAACACACAAAGGAACTCATGGAACCTTGAGAGAACTGAAACGGTTAGGAGTATACTCGCCTGATATATCTAAGGATGTCCATGCATATGTTAGCAATTGCACGAAATGTCAGGAAACTACCCCAGATGACCACACATCTTTACCTTTCTCTACAATAGCACCCAACTAGAGTAAGACATTAGTGAAATTCCTAAAGACACGAGAGCATGAGGAAGGAATCAGTTTAGCAAGGAAATGATCTCTAGAGGAAATGAGTAAAGACTACGTTATCATGGGAAGACAATTATTCAAGAGAGGAAAGGATAATCACCTACCGCTATGTGTACATGAAGGAGAATACCTACCCATATTAGAGATGGCACACTCAGGTGCCGTAGGAGGACATTTCTCAGCTGAAAGAACCATAAAGATGATCCTCTTTGCAGGCTTATGGTGGCCAATCCTACATATGGATGCAGACACCTATGTACAAAGTTGCAAGACATGCCAAAGAGCCAAATATCCGATTAGATGAGATGACATGCCATTAAGACCTATGGTTTGCACGAGAGAATTTTCTAAATGGGGTATTGATTTCATAGGACCCATTAACCCACCAGTCAAAGGATCACATGCGGAATACATAATAGTAGCAACGGATTACCTGACTAAATGGGTAGAGGCTAAGGCTACTAGAAAAAATGATGCTTAGACCACAGCTAAGTTCCTTTTTGAGCGTTTTGGACTACCTATAGAAATAGTGAGTGATAGAGGAACGCATTTCATTAATGAAGTGATAGAATCCTTAATGAATGAGTTCTTAATGATCCATAAAAAATCAGCCCCTAATCACCCTCAAGTCAACAAGCAAGCTGAAAGTTCCAATAAGGTCTTGTGTACTGTATTGACGAAGATAGTCAATAGTGGAAGGTCCGATTGGGACAAACAATTGCATCATGCAATTTGGGCCTTCCGTGTGGCTTACAAGACAGCCATTGGAACTACACCATTTAACCTAGTGTATGGACAAAATGCAATCTTGCCAATCAATTTTTTAGTGCCCACTTTGAGAGTAGCACAATAGTACGATTGGACAGGACATGAATTATCCAAGCAACTAGACCAAATTGAGAAGCTACAAGAAACAAGAATACAAGCTGTTGCAGGAATTCATGTGGCAAAGAGAAGACAGAAAGCATATTATAATGTGCATATATAAGATAAAGGATTAAAAGAAGGAGATTTAGTTTTGGTATATACTCTGAAGCAACATGCAAAGAAGCTACAAAAGCGCGGATATGGACCACTAATAATCAATGGAATTTCCACGAGTGGAGCAGTTAACCTAGCCACTTTGGATGGGGATGTCCTCCCTAATTACATAAGTGGCTATCGAGTAAAACGTTACATGGAGCCATTGACAGACCAAATGTTAGCAAGACTTGTAGGAGCTCAAAATAGAAAGAGAGGAAGAGAGGATTAGAGAGGAGGCAAGACAAGAAGCCTTAGAGTGTATCAAGAAGCAGAAAGAGTGGATAAGGCAAAGGGATGAACGATATCTACAAGGGGAAGAGCCTATTCCCATGGCCAACTATCAAGTTCACCAGGCCAACACGAACCATGTCGGCAAATCCCAACCATACTTGAACCTAGGGATTGGAACAACAGAGTACTAGCTAATAGACGCCTTGATAAATTCAGGAGCAGCACTCAGTTGCATTCGAGGTACAATCATCATGAAGCTTCAAGCGACCATGTCACCTACTAAAGCACACATGATGGGTGTTGGAGGTCAAGTCATTGAATGCATTGGAGAAGCTACAATATCCCTCCACCTAGGAAATTCCATTATGGAACAACGAGTCTTAGTGTGTAAAGACGAGGATTTGATAGAGAACCTAATCCTAGGGCAAGACTCGACCATTGAGAACGAAGCAAGCATTCACCTAGCTCAAGGATACATATCAGCCAAAATAGGGCACAAAGAAATCTTTAGTCTATTAGAAGAAAGACCCTCTCATAGGCAGGACATCATCAAGCATGAGAAAGAGATCCTAGAAGAGGAATTAGCGAATGTCTCAATCAATAATCTACCAGAGGAACGTCCGAGGAAAGAATATCAACACCAATGCGTCAGTCGTTGAGGTGAATTCATCCCACACGAATGGTGAATCCAAGGGGAACGGTGAGGACAATGCTCTTAAAGTCACCTACAACAAAGGAAAATTGTCGACGTGGAAGTCAACAATCCGATTCTCGAAAGGAACCTCCTCATTACAAATAGGACCGAAGAAACTTCTCCGAGTATGGCTTCCAAAGTCATTAATAGCAGCATAGAAAACACGACAACAAATATGGATTCCAAAAAGGCACATATAGATCGCAAATCAAGAGATAGACAACCAAGAAGAAACTTTATACAGACAAACCAGGACCGTAAAGCCAAATGAGACTAACCAAAGATACTGAAAAAGAAGGATCCCAACCCATCAGACTTCAAAAAGGAAAGAAGAAACACATGGAGCACGACAAAACGAAGAGGAGACGAAGCCTGAAACTTCAACTACAAAATGGATATGGAAACGAAAGAAGCAGCAAGGATCGGAAAAACAGAACCAAAAGGATTCCATTCGAACACATGAAGTTTCACATGCACCTAAAGTATGCATGACAGGGCCATGTTACAAGGCCATGCATTCGGAAAATGATGAGTGTAACAAAAGCAGTGGTGCACATTTCCCACTTGGGAATAGGTCATAGATCCTACTTCCATAGGAATGGATCTACTATGTAAATAAATAAATGCTTCGTCTACACTAATTCTTGTTTTCTTTCAGGATTGAAAATAATATATATATATATATATATATATATATATATATATATATATATATATATATATATATATATATATATATATATATATATATATATATATATATATATATATGTGTGTGTGTGTGTGTGTGTGTGTGTGTGTGTGTGTGTGGTAAGAGATCTTACTTATGCAAGCAAGGGGAACGGAGTGACGCAACTAACAAAATGTCACTACAACACACCGCACCACAGACATGTCTTTTCATGGAAGCTAATGCTCTTTTCATTACGAGTGCAGATGGCTTCTGAGGATTCTAAGGCTACCATTCAAGAGGAGGTGTTGGAATTCCCTCTACAAAGTGTGACTAAAGCAAAAGGTCACTGGTTTAGAGAAGATCAACCGGTAGAGGACTACTTGTTCTTAGTCACGATTAAAATCATGGATACTGACCATCAGTTCCCCATCATGTCTGAAGACTTTAAAGTAGTGCATAAACTGCCATCAACAATAGAAATTATGGAGAAAGCGGGCTTCACAAGTACTTTGAATTACCAATATACAAACCTGACTTCCAACGTTGCACGCAAGTTATGAATACTTTGCAGCCAGCATTGCATGATCCATTGGTACCGGAAGCCACAGTCCTGGATCCAGTCAGTGAATGGGTCATTATACAATTCACCCATGACCTGATTAAAGAGGCTTTCGGTTGGGAAAAAGACGGGACTACAGTTTTGAAGGAGGAAAGTCGAGGAGCGGAGACCAAAACTTTCAACGACATCAATTGCATTGATATCAAAGAAGAACTAAGACTCATCCATCAGCACTTTTGTTTTCCCAACATGCACAGGTACACGGCTCCACAAAAGATCATTGTGCAAATGTTGTCGCATGCTATAAAACAAATTGGGAATCAACTCAATATGACTCCATACATTCAAGAACGGCTATTCAAGGCAAAGAAGTAGTGGAATCACATTAAGTTCTTAAATGGAAGCGTTGCCTTGACTATATTAATATATCATGCCTTGGGCATTAGAGAACATCTGAGAGAGATGCCGTCATCGGAAGCAATGGCCAAGTATGCAAAGATTGCTACTATTCCCAAAAAGAAGAAAGGAGTCAAGATAGTAGACGAAGCGGAAACAAGCTCTCAATCGAGAATGAGAGGTACAAAAAGGCTACGAGAAATTATGCAAGCGGAAGTTGAAGCTCCAGCTAAAAAGAAAGCACATATGCTTCCAAGAACGTGACTTGAAGACAATCGACCTATTACAGAAGAAGAGTTGACTAGAGCAATGGAAGCTACCCACCAGTACGTAGAGGGATAGGTAAATCTATCAGTGCAAGGGCACCACTACCAACAAGACCACAAAGACTCGGAACAAAGGAAGAGGTTGACCAAAGTCCATAGATACAGAGAATTGGGATCAATAAACTCAAGCTCCTCATCAGATGCACAAGAAGAACTGGAAACCTCCATGTTAAATGTGGACATTCAA
The DNA here is from genome assembly GCA_020310875.1 of Ceratopteris richardii. Lineage (NCBI taxonomy): Eukaryota > Viridiplantae > Streptophyta > Polypodiopsida > Polypodiales > Pteridaceae > Ceratopteris > Ceratopteris richardii. Next base: position 82,857 of record MU260584.1, read on the forward strand.
AGTGATTCCAAGGATGATGGACAGTGGGAGGAATTAAATCAAGTAAACGAGGACTTGGACATGGAAGGAATAAAGGCAGATCACACGCCAATTGACTCCGTCAAGGACACGAAAAGGAAGGAAGCATCTCAAGAAGAGGTACATATCATTAAATTGAATGAAGCATCTAATATTCAAATCAAAGAGACTCTGTTAGTGGGAGAGGTCCTAATCAAGAACCCCAAGGAAGAAAGGGTTGAAAATACCATTGAAGAATCAAAACCCTTCACACCAATAAGGGTAGTGGCAGAACCCTCTCCAATGGATGTCACATTTCAAGGGAGTGCCACGAAGATTGTTAATAAGGAAGAAGAAAGAAAAGAACATGAAGTACAGCTATAAATAAGGCAACCTCATAACGAGACCATACACGTGGAACAAATAAAGAATGTACGAACAGGGGAAGTTCCAAGCATTCCCAAGACATGGTTGAATGTGGACATCGCTCAGCTCAAGCTAGTAGTACAACAAATGATAACACTCAATAACTAATGCTTGAGGCTGATGCTGATTATGACAAAGCAATGCGGGAAAAAAATCAATGTCAAGAAATAGGAGAGAATCTATCTGCCCAATTGATTCAAGCACAAAAGATAATGGTAGAAAAAGAGGCAGAAATCCAAGAAACCAAGCATCAATGCAACTCACTAGAAACGAAAAATCAGAAGCTAAAGGAACAATTGAAAGAAGTACAAAGCAAATATGAAGCTAGCGAGGCCGAGAAGGCACGAATGAACGCTAGAAGCAAAATTCTAGAATCTCAAATCAAGGTGTACATGGATGAGGCTGATAATTTAAGGAATAGGAACAAAGAATTGATGACAGCCCTTCTATGCAATCAACCTATAGAAGCTCCTGAAGTGACAGAGAAAGACACACGAGCATTGGAAGAGAGGATAGCAAAGTATGAAGATCAGCTAAAATAGGAGCAAGCCATCATAGCAGAATGGGAGAAAAGATATATGGATGACACTAATGCACTTACGAAGAAGTGGAAAATGGCAAAGAATCGGTACTTTGAACAATGCAAGGAAGATGCAAATCAACTCGCTGCTATAGGAGAAGAGCTCCTCAAGAATAAAGAAGAAAATACAAGAGCAACCATAGCAATAAAAGAAAAGGACGAATTGATAAAACAATTGCAAAATCAACTAGCACGAAAGGTAACCAAGGGGACACCAATCATTCCACACTCCATAGCGGCTACTGAGGAGACTGAGGTATGTCCTCTCTCTCCCCCCTTACATCATTCACTGATAAGGGAGGACACGGAGACCCACACTGAAAGACATAATCGGGATATTGCAGAACTAAGCCGACATGAGCGAGCACTACTGGTGTCCCAGCTTACTGAAGACTTTGAAGATCAAGTAATCAAAGCCATGAAGGAAGCAAAGATTGAAAATCAAAAATCTAGAACAGGTAATGAGACCCTTCAATGTACCATATGGCTTACTTAGAGAGCAAACACGACAGTACATAAAGAACACAACAAATAAAGAGCCAGATAGCAATCTCCAATTTAGCATGCAAACATTTACCTACACACAGGAAGAATTTGACAAAGCCGATCCTATATGGAGGAAAAAAAATTTGGAGAAGAACCCTACGCTACGGGTACAATGGGAATTATCACCATACATACTTCAAGTAAATCCATCTTTTTGTTCGGTACCAAGATGACGCTCCTAGATGCAATTTCGGGAAGGACAGCGCTAGGTAAGCATAAATAATCAATGGCTCAACTATCCATTACTGCCAAGTCCACCTCGTAACTATCTACCAACAGAACAGTACATGGTTAAAACCATAGAAATTTGGATTGCCAGATATGCAACTGTACCAGATTTAGCAGTCAAGATGACTAATAAAATTTTGAGTATGTTACTTATTGTCATCAAGGTGTTTCAGCATGCCCAATATACATTTTTGAACTTCATCGACATTAATTAGAGATCAGATGCCCTCATTTTTTATCTATCAACTATACCTATTAATGCTCATAGCTATATACTCAGGCTAATGTTTTTGCCAAGTACTTATATGCAGACTTTGACGAGGCGTTTTTCACAGGATTTTTTGAAATAGACTCTGAATTTTTTGCAAAAATGTCTTCAAACCTTAATGCAAGACTGGTGGCCTATGAGTTAAGTTTCTTTGCAGATCATAGACAGGCACCAGATGACGGGGTAAAGTCCAACCAATGGAAAGATTTCATGCTATGTCAAGCCAATGTGCTTAATCAACAAGAGTAGAAAGTCATCCAAACATACTCACGTCGCCACAAAAAGCCTGTCGAGCAAAAAGAGAAGAAGAAGAAGAAGATCAAAGAGTAAAACTGCTCAGTAAAGAACAAAGTTTATGAATAAAAAGAACAACTCTCTGGCCAAAGCCCCACAGGGGCACGCATCAGGCGACAACACCAAAGAACCAAGTCCTGAGGAGTGGAATTAAAGAAAGATAACAACCACGACATTTCATGGGAGGTTGCACACAGCTTCCTCATCCACCACGAGCAAGCGGTGAAGCAAAACAAGCAAGGACGAGAGACAGCACAAGAAGGATTCTTCATCGGATAAGATAACCAATTGTCTGAAGGTCCTAGCTGCCTCCTCGTCCACTGGATGTGTATGGTGGAAAGAAATGAATCAGGTCCTAGAGGATGACAAAGAAGATTGAAGAACAGGACCTTTAAAACGTAATGCTGACTTAAAACAGATTAGAGGTCAGCAAAATAAGGTGTGCGGTGGAAGAAAGTAAACAGGCTCCAAGCAATACAACACGTCAACTGTGTGACGACATAGACATATCAGAAGACCAAAAGTTAAAAAGAGGCAGAGGCTGAAAGGTTGAAGAGGGTGACTAAGAACATCACATTCTTAGCCACTAATGGCGTGCATGGCAGCCCGACTCAATACAACAACCCAGACTTGTGATATAAGGAATATCAAGGGGCAAACAGAAGCAAAGGACCAGTTTCGGGTAAAGTGACAAACTACCTTACAATCCTTGTTGCTTCTTTGACCACTGGGTACGTGTATTCAGGAGTCTTAGACAAGCTGCAAACGAGAAGCAAAAGCCAGTCAATGGACGACAGAAACAAAGAGGGGCAGAGTGTTGCACAGAAAAGAGTAGAGAAAAGAGGAGCCTCAAAAATTTCAAATTAATGGGCATAATTTTCTTCTTCAAATCCTAGGAAATTCCCTCAAAAGCTATGTAAATGCACTAGAGGAGTCCTCTAGATGCATAAACCCAACTCTTTGTAACATATTTATTGTAAAAATAGTAGGAAATTAGAGATTAGCCAATAAGTGCTGGTCACTTGTGTGAAAGGACCATTTTTAAGGCACATCTATATAAGTCACTTTGTGAATCTTTGTAAAGACTTTTTGCCATTGTGAAGAGGAGAGCTCAAAATCTCGAATTTGCTTCTTTCCTACAGATTTTCATCTTCTCTATGATCTTTTGTGTGTGTGTGAAGCTTGGAATGTGTGTGTAGGACTATTGTCTACCCATCCCCATCACTTTTGAACTATTGTAGTGTGTGTGTGAGCAAATACGAGTTGTGGAGTGAGTGAAGGTGCTTCCCATCATTCACTCTTTTGGCCATTACTTGAAGAATGGTTGTCAGATTCAAGTGAAAATAGCACTAATAGATGTGCATCTCATCGAGAGCTTCGAAACAAACCCGCTATTGGCCATATTCGGAGTTCGGAGGTGGGAGAAACATTCAAATTTGTATTTTTTGTTGTAAGTGGTATCGAAGCAGACACTTTCAGAGATTAAGTGAGTTGGACAGGTAGTTTAGTCTTTTCTCTTGCATTTTAGCTGAATCACTTCACTTTCCATCATGTGTGCACATGTCCTCATACACTTGGTTCATACGGTTCTTCAGATTGATAATTAAGCGTGTGTCAATCCACCACTATACGTACTTGTGTGCCAAATGAGATTTAGTCTCTTTGGCACAAGTACCTAAGACCTCGTGACTTAGGTACACATCTATGTTAGACATGAGAGTAAATAAGAATGTGCCTATCCAATTTGTGGATGAAGAAGGTCCACATTTTAGTTAGCATAGACCATGAGTTAGCAACCATAATCGAGGATCCAGAATGCCTTGAAAACAAACGATAATACATGATGATGTGCAGTGTGCAAGATGTTATTAGAGATCCTATCATGTCTAGATATGAGAAGTTAAGGCATTTAAAACAAAAGGAAACTAGTGATAAGGACAATGAGAGCAAAATGAAGAAAAAAGTAATGTCATAAGAAGAAAATCCAAGAGTAACACTAGAAGCAATTGACTCCCCTCAGCATTATAGAAGATACCAAGTAGAGCATGTTAAAAAAGATACCAAGTAGAACATCATAAACCTTGATATAGTCATCATAAAAGGAAAAGTGCTAGCATACATAGGAGAATAAATATTGAAGGGTTAGTTTCTTTAGAAGAATTCTTAATTTTTGACAAACCATATATGGAAGAACAAACAATATTGAGTCAAGATTGGTTAAACAAGCATTCTTGAACTATAAATTATTCTTTGGGATGTTTAATGGTTGATAATGGACATATGTGTACTATGTTATCATTTTTTGATGCATTATTTTTCACATCTTCAGTTGAATGCTTGATTATACCTCATGATATGCATTCCTCTATACTTCCATTGGCCATATCATTTGGTGTTACTTTCATCAAGAGTGAAAATGAGGAGCATTCTCAATCACAAAAAGAGGAGAGATCAATAGAGGACCAAATAATATCAATGGAAATCTTGGACATTGCGACCGAGGAAGATCAACAGAATGCTAGATCTGATCCCCCACCACATGCAAGACAATTGACAAAGAAAGTTAATCCATATAATTATTCTCGAACCACCAAGAGTCGACAAGTTTAGATTCCCAAGCAGCTATCACAAATACAGGTACCTAAATGACAACATAGGGTAAATTCAAGGAAAACCAAGAAGCCCAAGTTATCCTTATATAAGAGCCTATCCCAACGAATGTGGCAAGTTTGGGTGCCTAAGATATCTATTGAAGCTTGTGATCTCTCCAAAGAAGATAAGCTCATCAAAGAAGTCAAAGAAAAGCAAAGGTAAGATCAAAGGGAAGAGGTCAAAAGTTGATCATCTCACCTCACATAGAGCAACAAAAAACTCAAAACAATCAACGATGAAGTGGATTTGAAATCCAAAGACACCAGTGGTTCATATAGAACCAAAGATCCCACCACCACTCATATGCAAGCAAGAGCATCGCCATGAGAGAAAGAAAGAAATGTCTACCCATAAGAAGAAAAACATTGTTAAAAAATGGCTTTCTATGAAGAAGATCAATCAACTATCACTTGATCATCCAATATTGAGTCATTTCAAGATTTGCTTGATACCTCAATATAGAGTTTACTTCTGTTTCATCAAGTGACATGATAGGAATAGAAGCCTGGACATAAAGACAACTTATGTTTATTGCACAACAATGTCTTTTGCACAATTCAGATCATGCAATTTCAAAGTATGCACAAATTATAGGACCCACTACACCGTTGTGCATAAACACGATTGTGAATCCCATTCACATGAGGCACCATTGTACATATGTATTATATTTCATGTATACTAACCTCCTTTATATATAGAGTTTCCTTATGTTTCATCAAGTGACATGATAGGAATAGAAGCTTGGACATAAAGACAACTTATGTTTATTGCACAACAATGTCTTTTGCACAATTCAGATCATGCAGTTTCAAAGTATGCACAAATTATAGGACCCACTACACGGTTGCATAAACACGATTGTGAATCTCATGCACATGACGCACCATTGTACATATGTATTATATTTCATGTATACTAACCTCCTATATATATATATATATATATATATATATATATATATATATATATATATATATATATATATATATATATATATATATATATATATATATACATATATATATATATAAGTTCCTTATCACTAAAAAGATTCAAGCTTAGCTGAAGACAAGGAATATAATCCACAAAAGTCAACCACAAGAATGGACTTCCAACTACAAAGCTCAAAAAGAAGATTAGCATGGAAGGGATTTGCACCATGGTGAGCACTACATACTTCAAATCCACTTCAACAATAAAACATGCATCATCAACCTCAATAACAGATGCATCATAAGCCTCAAATGAAAGGTTCATATATTGGATTAAGAAACCTTGTCATTAGTATGTCATTGAGCACCTAGCTCAAGGCCCACCTTTTACACCATAATTTTTCCAATGTATTCTAAAATACGCATGCATCGGGCTACATTACAAGGTCGTGCATCCGGCACACATTTTATTAAACCCATGCACTACTACTTAGTTCATCAATCACTATGGACTAAAAAAGTTTGCCATATATTTTTTGGATTTCATCTTCAAAGGAACCAAAGAGTGCTCATGTTACAACATCAACCCCTATGGAGAAAATCACGTTCATCAAATTTTAAAGATCAATAATGCTAGAATTTCTAGACCAACTTGTACATGTTGAAAGCTGAGGAGGAATACACCATGATGTTGGAGGCTAAAGAATTAACCCATACAAAGTTTGGCGATAACAAATACACTAGTGGGCTCAACTAAGACCTCTGACATAATGAAGGACAAGAAAACCCCACCCTCTCACACTTGGAAGACAAATCAACTTGTTGAAACATACTACGAGGAGAACCACACAAATCAAAGTCATGGCAAAGGATTTCCCCATCAATATGAGTCAACCAACATGCCAATGACAGAAATCTATGGATTGAAGACTTGAAGGGATGACCATCCTAAGAAATTCTTGCCTAAGGACAACAAGAAGTAAGAGGGGGGATTGTTACATAATTTGGCAATCACATAAAATTTTTCAAGTTTTTATAAATCATACATGAGAAATTCTTGACAATGACTACAAGAACTAAGAGGGGGGTTGTTACATAATTTGGAAGTCACATAAAATTTTCTAGTTTTCTTAAATCATTTTTGTAGACAAAGAGAGATATACATAATTGTTGAAATAGTTTTCATGTGACAAGGAAGAGTCTTCCCTTAAGAGTTTGCAAAAAAGGAGCTAATTTAGAGTAGAATCTTTTATTTTTCAAGGACTTTTGAAATAAAAAAGGAATGGTCTTGAGAAAACTCCTATAAAAAAGCGGAGACCTCGTTTGTAAAGGATTTTTTGTTAGTGTGAGTAACAGAGATCTTCTTGCCAAATTTGTGCACAAGCTTTCATAGCTTCTTGTTGAGTTACTCGTTGTTTGATCTTTTATGTGTGACACTTGGTACTTGTTTGGCCTCTACTATCATTAGGCTATGTGCTTTTGGTCTATTCTCATGATTACAAGTTGTTTTATGCTAACTATTAGTGTCGATTGGTACGATGCAGATAGCTTTACTTTTATATAGGCTTGTAGCTGTGATTTTATTCTAAATTCATCTCGTGTAGCTTGTATTATTCTCGTTCGATTGGAAGTGTTCCATCATACACTCAATTTGGACAAGTAAAGAGAGAGGCCATTTTTTTACTAGCTACCTTCATGAGGTCACTTGTCTGAGACCGAGGTTAAAGTTGATGATCGAGAAGGGGAAATTCTTGCTCATCATCCTGATTAAATTAGTGATTTTCCAATCATCAATGGATTGATGGTTTGCCAATCATCATGATTGGGAGAGTTGGTTTGCCAGTCACCATGATTGAGAGGTGGTTTGCTAATCATTGTGCTCGAAGAGGTGGCTTGCCAATAATCATGATCTGATTGATGATTTTCCCAACAGTATGATCAGAGAGGTTGCTTGCTAATCGCTACAATCAAAGAGGTGGCTTGCCAATTGCCAAGATTAGATTGATGATTTTTCATTTTGGTTGGGATCTCATATTGGATGAAAAGGAAGTTGATGGTTGAACACAAGGATCTTGGAAAGACATATATACCTCCCATCTTATTATGCTGCCAATTGCAACTAGGATGAGATCTAGTCTTTACGGATTCAGCAAAGTAAAGTTGTATGAGTGCACCATGTGCTGCACATTAACATTCTTTATCTTCTATAATTTCTGAATGGCACAAGTTTCATTTAGCACACACGTTGGACAGGATAAATTTGCAATTGTCATGTACCGAATATGATCATAAACCTTGTAATGAACTAGACAAGCCCACCACATGCTAGACAGATGACTCTCCTCCCAATCTTATGCCCCTATATGACTATTCAAATCAAAGAGGAACAAAAATTGCATCTGGAGTCAAGAAATGCATGTGTGATCTCCACCACTCCTTTAGTACCTTCCACTAGAATCCACTAGTGGTAGGTGTACCCACCCCTCAATTTAAGTCCCTCTAGATTCAAGTCAAGTCATGTTAACTTAAGTTAGAAGGAAACAAATTTGAAATCGGACATAGTTTGATCACTTGTATGTATGGCCAAAGATCTCGAGACTAGATTAAAATAAGTAATCCACTTAACGTAGTAGTTAAGTCTCAAGGTTGAGGAGGATGGAGAGCATAAGGAGAGAGTTTTGGCCAAAGAGCTCTAGATCTTTCTAAGTCATTCTCTAGAGAAATATGTTTTACAATTACTGAAGGGCTAAATGGATTCCACAGGTGGAAGTTAGAAACTCCAGAGTTCATCTGGCTCCCGAAGGTTGTTACACTTGCTAATTCTGATTGTGTTCATATAGAAATCTGATCACTGATACAGAGCAGTAAGATGCTACTATGATGTATGCTGTTCTTGATAGGTGTACTGAAGCTTTAACAGGACAAAGACCATTCCCATGAATTTTGCAGAACTCAGACCATTTCACAATCTAATATGGAAACAAATTGGAGTCATATGTGATTGATCACCCAAAAAGGATGGGAAGAAAAGAAAGTTAGCTCAATCTGATACCAAATAGACAGAACACTCGAACTAGAGCATGATCTCAGATTAACTTAGATACATTGTAGAAATGAATGGAGATGTGGATGTCCTTTGCCCTGTCCTGTTAAGTTGGCAGATAGAAAAATTCCCAACCTACAAAGCATATTTGCTCAATTGAGATGATCATAGAAAGTAAGATTGACTTTTCAGCCAACCAGAGAATATAGCACTATAGCACAAAGTAACAATAAATCCGCTCTTGAACATCCACCTATATACATACACTACTATTTCAGTAGTCTGATGCGTCAAGTAAACTGCTGCATTTTATGTCACTAAGTTAGATACATGGTAACAGTTGACTTTGTCAGCTCATTACCCATAGCATTCCCTGATTTTGCCAGCATCAAACTAGCAGGTTCACAATGACTTCCCAAAATCATGTTCCTACTATGAGCAGAATTGTGTGAATGAGCAGAAAAGGAACCAACTTCAAGACCTAAATCAATCATAACTCGCATTCAAGAATTTCAGGAGCTCATTCCGGTTACTTTCTGCAAGCTTGTCTTCCTTAGTCTTTTCAATTTTCATGAGGATCTGCAGTTCTCCAAACAAATCAGAATCAATTAGTCAATCAATGCTTCTGCTCTAGGCTAACTGCACCCCCAAAAACACCCAGGCTTCTTAGCTTCACTCTAGCATTCCAAATGCATGTGGATAAAATAAGAGCACAATCAAAACATCACACATGTAGAGGAACACAAACGGTAGACATGATGCTTGATAACCATGACCTTTCATAAGGCAGAAAGAACAATATTTATAATGCATAAAAGGAAAAAGTATGGTAGTCATTCAAATCCTAAAATGTATGGCCATCAAACATAACCAGTTCATCATTATCTTAATGTTGATGAGAATAAACATAGAAAAATATTATTATACTTGTTGATTAAGAGCAAGAAAGAAAAGGTTGTGCTGAGAATTGATGTTCCAACCCAAGTTACACTAGGCAGTCCTGAGCCATGCACAATTTCCAACTAAAAATCCTAAACATATCCTTATTTGGAAAACACATGCACAAATGCAAAGAAACAAACAAATCACTCACCAGAAGATAGAAATCTCCATGGGGGAAAAGGAAAAGGAGGTTCAACATTGTGGATGACGAGATGTTTCAGTGGAATTTATGAAGTTCCACATCCTGGATGATAGAGAAAGAAACACTTTCTTGTAGGAAGAGTCTACATGAATAACCCTTGTTTTCAGTGTAATTTCCTATATAGTGAAAGAATCCTGCTTGAATTATGAAGCCTATTTTTATGAAGTTGAACATCATTATAAAAATAAAAGCGGTTTCAAATGTTGAGTCAAAGCAAACCTTTTACTATGTACTGCTTTGAAATACAGGCTATCTACTATGACCAGAGAATTAATTCGTGCGAATTAATTCGAGAATTATTTGTTTAATTCGTTTAGTTCGATCAGACCCAAAAAATTCAGGAATTTTATCCATCCCAAGAGAATTTTATTTTCACACACACACACACACACACACACACACACACACACACACACATATATATATATATATATATATATATATATATATATATATATATATATATATATATATATATATATATATATATATATATATATATATATATATATATATATATATATATATATATATATATATATATTTATGTGTGTTTATGTGTCTATCAAACCCATTTATCTTGCTTAACTAAAGGAAATACTTACATAACAACATTTGCTCACTTGACAGGAAATTAAAACATATTTCATCATTAACCAATGATCAATCACCCCACATAACACATTAGAATCTTAGAAAATTAGATCATACTAAATCATAGACCATATAATGACCACCATGAACATCTCACACATGCAAGGAAGCAAGGTATATGGAAGCTCTCAGTAGTGATAATGTGCACACAAACTGAAAAAACTAATTTGCAAGGGCACAAACTTCGAACACATGCTTGGAAAAATTCGGCCACAATAGTGTATAAAATTCGCTTATAGCGAATTAATTCGTATGCGAATTTTACGACTTTTATTTTGGAGTAAAAATTCGCGAATTTTTTATACTATGACTATGACAATCATCTACTATGCCATGAAATATGTCCAACTCTGTTGCAACGGTTCATGTACCGCTTCGTACGATACCTCCTAAGTACATTTCTTACACGAACCTTACATCCGATTTGTTGGTCTACACTAAGTCGTTATTTTGAAAGGCGAGCGCGGGCCCCGAACATCCTCCTTCCCGTCCATTGCAACTTGCGTGAGTTACATCCTCCTTCCCCAAGCTGTTAGTGAGCCCGTCCCATAGTGACTCCACAGTATCCTGAGCCTCGAGCTCTTAGCGAGCCCGTCCCAAACCGAGCTAACTCCACTCAGTCGAGTCGTGGACTTCAACAGTGATTGTAACCCGAGAGCCGATTGTAACCCTAGTGACTTCTAAGTGAATCTACCATAGCTTCAACAGTGAAATTTCGTGAAGCTAAGTGAACTACAGTGTTCAAACTCAAGTGACATGGAAGTGACACATTGCACAATTACATACATATTGAGCCTCGACCTTTCTTAGCATACATACACACTCTACACTCTTGCATTGAGCATCCTTGTCACTTGGCCCTTCCATTGTCAAGATTCAATAATCATCCATATCTATTATCCATTCAGGCTTCTTGGCTTTGTCATTTGAGCATCCTTAAGCCTTCTGTTATTGGATATCCATATCTTTTCTTAGCTATTAAGTGCTCACTGTTCACTGCTCACTACTTAGTAGTAAGTACTATCCATTTGGCATTATCTATAGATATTAGACTATCATCATGCCTCGTGCCGTAACGGGTGTACAGGATGCACATACAGTATGCCATTCATTGGCTTCTGGCTCGAATGCACCTGGATCTGGTACAAGAAAATGGACCTCTAAGTATTGTGGTAAGAACTTCACCGCTACAACAACACGACTCATTAGCCATGTATCTAGTGCAACAGAAGGAGGCATATCAGCATGTGAGAAGGTCCCTAATGAAATTGCCGAGGCAATTCAACGTGAGCATTGTGCTACCCAACAAGGGAAGGAAGCTCGTCGTCATGAGATGGCAACTACCTATGTCGACACCATGGATGATGTTGATGCATCTGTTAGTCAAAACACCTCCACCATGAAGGGACGAACTTCCTCGCAACATGATGAGGAAGATAGTAATGTTCATACTCCTCCCCCTTCTCAGAGAGAGAGACACGCCACCATGAGCTCTTCTTTTATGTCCTCCACATTGTAGAAGCAGCATATGAAAGTGGCTAAAATTGAAATAGAACGTTGCATCCTTCAATGCAACCTGTCATTTAATGTAGTGAGGACTGACGTTTGGAGGAGAATGGTTAGAGCCATTGCTCAAGTTGGCCCATGTGATGATTGGCATGGACTGGAGTATAATAGACTCCGTGGACCTATGTTAGATGAAGAAAAAGAGCACATAGAGTTGCAACTAGAGCACATTAGAGTGGGATGGAAGACCTATGGTTGCTTCATCATCTCAGATGGATAGAGTGATAATAGAAGGCCCCATATCATTAACATTTTGGTCTCTATTTGTTTAGGAACTTATTTCTTACCAGCTATTGATCTGAGTCATGCGGGGGTGTGCATCACTGGGGAGGTTATCTTTCAACATAAAAAAACTGCTATTCTTGAGATTGGTGCAAAGAACATTGTACAAGTTATAACTGACAATGCTTCCAATTGCAAGAGAATGGGGGACTTAGTTGAGAGAGAATTCCCTAGTATTGTGTGGACCCCATGTGCCGCACATTGCATAGATCTTCTCTTTGAAGATCTTGCAAAATTGCCATGGCTTGCATCTTTATTAGCAGATGCAAAACGTATCGTCACATGCACTAGGAAGAACCATCAAGCCCTAGCTATTTTTCGATCGTATAGTGCACATAACATGATTCGACCTACAGACACACGCTTTGTGTCTATGTACTTAGCGTTCCACAGACTCCACATGGTTATGGGCTCTTTACGTATGAGAGATTTTGATCGTCGTTGGTTGACCATGTCCACGACGGACACCGATATTGCATGATATGTGCAACGCAAAGTTCTAGATGAGGACTTTTGGACCATCGAGACTATATTGCCTATTTTGAAATACATTTATATAGTCTTACGTATGCTAGACCAAGAGGCACTCTTGGTCTAGTGTATCATATGTACATACGTATGCGCCAAGCGATTGCTACATCCACGCCTTTGATTCCTTCCAGGTATGTTCAATGTTCATTGATTTTGTATAATGGTCATTGATCAATAATCAATTCTTTAATCTATAATTTGTTTTACATTTTTTTTCTAGGAGAGAGGATGTACTTCGATTGATTGATTCACGATAGGTCCACTTATCTTGACCCATTCATGGATTTTTTAGCCTTACTATATCCTTTCTTCAAAGGACCCTCATTATGGTCTAAGGATTCCCTTCGGCTTATGAAGGATCAGTATATGGCACATATTTTCACGGAGGAGGAGCAGATAGCATTTGACAGCGAGTTCACAAAGTACATGAGCAATGTCGGGATTGCTTATGGCCATAGTACCTCACTTTGTGCAGAGGTGACCATGCGACCCTTACAGTAGTGGCAACATTATGGGTATGGTCACCCAACTATTGCACCGGTTCCTCTTCGAGTCCTTTCACAAGTATAGTGGTTTATTCAATGAAATTATCTATCTCATATTGGAATATAGCAAAATTTTGATTTGATTTTTTCTCATCGATTTGGTTTAGGACACTTCTGCTTCTACTTGTGAGCGCAATTGGAATTCGTTCTCACTTATGCACACAGAATTGAGAAATCAATTGAGTGTGTCACAATTGGAACGTGTGGTCTTTTGCAAGGCCAATTTACGCCTTGCACAAGACCTAAAGAAGTTGGAAGGTCCCAAATAGGTATGAACATTGAACATTCACATATGTTTTTTTTAATGGTCATGACTCATTGCCAATTAGTGCAATGCTATAATTTGTTTCCATTATAGCTTTCCCCTTCATTATTTGATGCAAGGCAGTCATGAGCGTTCGATGCATTCAATTCAGTGCGCATAAGGTGTGAGGACCAAATGGCATCCGGAGGTAAGCTGCGTAAGGTGTGGTGTTAGAAATACACATATACCCATAAAATATAGTATATACATGTATTATGACATTTATACTACATATAAAAGAAGCACATATTACAACTTACTAATTACAAATCTCTTTGCATATGGCTTCTGCAATCTCTTGTGGGGCTTGTGTTCACCTAACTATGCCCAAGCCTCCCTAGTCTTGATACATTTGGGACAAAACGTGTAGTTGTGGTGCAAAAGGACTTTCCACAATACTTACATGTCCATCTTCTCGTGCCGGATCCATATCCAAAAATATTCATCAACTCGTTATTGGTGGTGTGGATACTCCATGGTGGTGAAATACCACAAGGCATGATGATATGTGTGCTTATCTAGTATTAACTAATAATCGCAAAACGTTGAATGCATGTGTTCAATGTTTACTATTAGGCTTTAGCTAATAAGCTCTCTCTCTCTCTCTCTCTCTCTCTCTCTCTCTCTCTCTCTCTCTCTCTCTCTCTCT